>MVAM01000027.1:67760-125534 GCA_014825675.1 Cystofilobasidium ferigula
CCCTCCCCCCGCTCCAACAGGTTTACCACGGGGGGGGCGGGCCGCCCCCCAAACCGCGTGGGGGGGTTTGGCGGGGGGGGGAGGCCCCCTCTCCCCCCCCCCCCCCCCCCCCGCCCGACCCAGTCGACCCCCGGTCGGGCTGCGGCCGGCCCCGTGTGTTGGGCTGGCAAGCGACTGGGTCGGCGGAGGGCTCAGCGCGGGTGCGTCCGCCGTCGTTTCGCACCGCCCGCCGGTGAGAGATCGCGAGGTGGTCAGCGGGGACCGGCACAGCCTGCCCGGCGACAGAGGGGTCAGAGCGAAGCGGAAGAAGAAGGGGGAGGGGGGGGGAGGGGAGCGTCAGAGCGGGTCAGACATGCTCCGCACCTCGGACGAGAGCGCGGGGATGGTCAGCGCGAAAGGGGCAGCCCGCCGTTGGGCATCCGGGGCGAGCGAGACCTCGTTTGTCCTCAGTGCAGAGGGGGAGAGATGCGAGCGAACACAGGGGGGAAGGCGGACGAACGAGCATCAAGCGTCTCCCTCGGCCCCCATCTGTCGCCCGCCCTCACCTTCCCCCAGTGCCTCCCCCGCCGATGAGCGCCTCGACCGCCCGATGCCCCCCACGCCAGCTCGCGCCCTCCGACCCGCGCTCGAACCACCCTTCCGCTCCGCTCCAGCGCGGACGGCTGCGCGGCTGCGACTTGGAGGGTGCTGCCCTCGCTGCCGACGCCCGGTGCGGCTGCTGAAGGAGGACGTGCGGAAGCGGAAGGGGAGGGAGGGGGAAGCAACCAGGGCAGCAGCAGCACAGGCGAGGGTCACCGGCGTCCGAGGGCGAGAGAGCCGCACGACGACGCACGACGGGCGCCACATGCTTTTTATTGAGACCGACCGACCGAGAGAGAGAGACCCTTAAGCAGCACCCCTTACCTGAAGCGATACTTGCTCTGACGCCCCCTCCCCACCCCCCTTAGGCAGCCGAGCGGCTTTCTCGCCTGCTCTCTCCTCGCCTTTGCCCTGCCTTCCCTCCCCGCCCCCTCTCGTCCGCCCGCAGCTTCTCTCTCTCTCCCCCTGATACCCCTCCCCTCTCTCTCCTCCTCTCTCCTCCGCCAGATACCCCCTCCACCTCGCCTCGCCTCATGCCGCCTCCAGCCCGCTCGCCCGCCCCCGCCCAGCCCTCCTCCTTCGACTACGACGACCACCATCACCACCACCCCCACCCCCCCTCGCACCACCACCACCACCACCACCACCACCCCCCTCACCCCCACCATGGCCACCCGGACAACGCGGTCGGCGACAGCGTCCTCGCCGCCGCCGGCCAGGGCAGGGGCGACCTGCTCCGGGGCCTGCTCGACGTCTGGTGGTCCGACGACGAGGTGCGCTCGAGCTTCTTCCGCCTCCTGCCCTTCGGCGTCGGGCGCCGCTTCCTTTCGGCGCGTGCGCGCACGGGTGGCCGGGGCGAGGGCGCTTGACTGGGCGGTCGACCGCGCGCGGCTGTGCTTGGCCCTGGTGGTGCGGGCCAGCGCATGCGTCGAGGCAGGCGTTCAGCCCTTCCGGCGGCGTTTTGGAGGGCTGGACAGACTGCCTCGGCGCAAAACACGGCCTGCGTCCCTTCCGTCCTTCCTCATGGAGCCGCTTGGGCGCCCCCTCCGTCGCCTCGTCGCGCGCGGGAGACGTTTTGCGAGGCCCGTCGCCCCTGGCCCAGCCCCAGCTCGCGCTCGTTTTGCCGTCGCTGCGATCGCCGAGCTGACCCTTCCCCCCTCTTGCTCCCTTCCGCCACTGCCCTGCCTGTCCCCCCTTTCGACCCCCCTTCTGCCTGCGACCGGCCGTGCTCGGATTGAAACTCTCTTCAGGAGGAAGACCCCGAGTGCCCGCTCTGCATGGAGGAGATGGACCTTTCGGACGTCAACTTCAAGCCTTGTCCCTGCGGGTACCAGGTGCGTCCTTTCTCCTTTTTGTCCTGCTTCCCTCGCCTCCCTTACCCTGTGCGTGGCTCGATGGCTAACGGCGCCTTTGCTTCTGCCGGGAAAACCCCGTCCCCTGTCAGATCTGCCGCTTCTGCCATCACCACATCATCGCGAACCTCAACAAGCGGTGCCCGGCCTGCCGGCGCGAGTACACGGAGCAGGACGCCGAGTTCGTGCCCGTCGCGCCTGAGGAGTGCGTCCTTCCTCAGCTCTCTGCTCCCACCTTCTCGCTGCACCGACGCTGACCCCTCTCGCGCGCGCGCGGCGACGCAGGATCAAGCGCCTGACGCAGCTCAAGAAGACGAAGCAGAAGGTGAACCGCGAGCTCGAGGCGCTCGGCCGGCGCGCGCTCAAGGACGTCCGCGTCATCGTGAAGGGCTGCGTGTACGTCACGGGGATGGCGGTCGGGCAGGATGGCAGGGCCGAAGAGGTGCGTCCTTGGGCTTCTTTCTCCAGCTCCACCACTCCTCTCCGCTCCGTGCGCTTTGCACCGCCCGTTCTGCTGCTGGCAGCTGCAGCCGGGCTGACTTGAGTGCGCCTTCCGCGTCCCGCAGCAACTCGCCACGCTCCGCTCGAACGACTACTTCGGCCAGTACGGCAAGATCTCCAAGCTCGTGCTGCACAAGCGCCCTCCTCCGTCCTCAGCCTCCAGCAGCGCCTCCCCGACCTCGTCCTCTGCGAGCCCGTCCGCAGTCGGGATCTACATCACCTACCTGCGCCGGGAGGACGCGGCGCGGGCGATCGCGGCGCTCGACGGGTTCCCGTCGCCCTCGGTGCCCGGGCAGGTGCTGCGGGCCAGCTACGGCACGGCCAAGTACTGCGAGGCCTGGCTGCGCAACGTCCGGTGCGACGCTGGCGCGGCGTGCCTCGGCCTGCACGAGTGGGGCGACGAGCGCGACGTGTTCAGGCGCGAGGACGTCACGACGCTCAACGTCGGCATCAGGAAGCCGCCGATGGCGCAGCAGCCGCAGGTCGCGGCGGCGGCGGCCGCTGCGGGGCAGGGCGCGGGCCCGCAGGCCAAGATGGGCAAGGGCAGGGCGGACGTCGACTGTGCGTCCCCTCTTTCTTTCGCGTTCGCTTCCTCTCCGCCCCGTGCAACTGGCGCGGGGTCCTCGCTCGCAGACGAAAGCTGACCGCCCCCCCCCCCCCCTTCGATGTCCCTTTTGTGCTCCGTCGGTGCGGGCAGCCAACACCGCTCTCCCCCGGACCGCCTCGTGGGCCTCCCGACCGGGCGCGGCGACCCCGACCGGGCTCGCCTCGCTCCCGCCCAACCCGACGCTCTCGGGCGCGGCGGCGGCGGCGGCGGCGTCGTCGACGGCGTCCCGGTCGCTCGGCGTCGACCGCCCGCTCTCGTCGACCGCCAAGACCAAGATCCCGGGCTTGCTCGGCCAGCAGCTCGACGCGGCCGGCGGCGGCGGCCAGCAGCGGACGCTGACGGTCAAGCTGAGCTCGACGGCCGCGACGGCGCCTGCTGCGCCCAAGAAGGAGAGGGTCGTCGTGTCGCTCTCGGCCGGCGGCGGGGTGGAGAAGCAGACGGCGAGCAACAGCAGCAGCAGCAGCAGCAGCAGCAGCAGCAGCAGCAGCGCGCCGCCGCCGGGGCTCACGCAGGTCAAGGAGAAGAAGGCCAAGGAGCCTCCCGCGCCGGCGGCCTCGTCGTCTGCAGCAGCAGCTACAGCAGCGTCGTCGGCCGTGGCGGCGGGGGCCAAGCAGGCCGCTTCGTCCCGGCCAGGCACGCCCCAGCTCGCACCAGCGGCTGTCAAAGCCGCTCGGGAAGCCGCCTCTACGCCTTCTCGTTCCGCGTCGCCTGCGCCTGTCGCCGCCGCCGCCGCCGCTGCTGCGTCCGCGTCCGCAACGCCCTCGCGCGCGTCCACGCCCGCGCCGCTGCCGAGCACGACCGCCCCTCCCCCGGGGCTGTCCCTACCTCCGACGCGGACGAGCACACCCGTGCCGCCGCCGGCCGTCCCCGTGCAGCAGCAGCAGCAGCAGGCCAAGGAGCCGCCTTACGCGCCGTCGAGCGCGACGCAGGCGCTCCTCTCCTCCGTGGCCGACGCGCGTGCGCCCTCGCCTCCGCCTGCTAGCAGCAGCGCGCTCGACCCCCAGCAGCCGGTGCAAGCCCAGCAGCAGCCGCAGCCGACGGTGTTCGGCGGCCTCTCGGCGTTCCCCGGCGAGGCGTTGCCCGACTTTGGCCGGATGCTCGACCTCGACGACGGGTTTGCGTTCACGCTCCGGATCGATGACAAGCTGCGGCGGTCGCAGCAGCAGCAGCAGCAGGCGCAGGCTCAGGCTCAAGCGGCAGCTGGGCCGTCGCATCACCCGCACCAGCAGCAGCAGCAGCAGCAGCAGCAGCAGCAGGCGGGACCGTATCCGTCCGCAACAGCCGACGGCGCCCTCCACCCGCTCCAGCCGCCGCCCGTCTTCTCGCCGTTCGGCTTCGGCGGCCTCCCCGCGGCGCTCAGCGGGATCCTCGGCGCCCCGCCGCCTGCAGCCGCGCCGTACGTAGGCTCGTTCGACCCGTTCGGCGACGCGACGCCGTCCTCGTCGTCATCTGGGTTCGGCGGCGCGTCCGGCGCGAACAACGACGACGACCCGTCCTCGCGCCGGTCGCGGTTCGAGTTTGCGCGCAAGAATTCGAAGCCCTCGGCCGGCGCCGGCGGCGCAGGGCCGTTCGACGCGTTCGCCCCGGCCGCCGACCGGCCGTTCGCGGGCAGCGCCAACGCCTCGCGCAGGGGCAGCCAGGACCTCGCGTTCGGCGGCGCGGGCGGGTTCGCGTGGAACGGGCTTGGGGCCGTGGGAGGGGGCGGGGCACGCGCGAGCGGACCGGCGAGCCCTGCGCTCGCCCGCCAGCAGCAGCAGCAGCATCTCTCGCACGGCGGCCCGCCGCCCCCTCCGCCTGGGCTCTCGCCGCTTCCTTCCGCCGCGTCGCTCCTCTCGCAGCGCCAGCAGCAGCAGGGGTACGCGACCGGCCCGCCACCCAACCTCTCTCTCAACAAGCTTCAGCAGCAGCAGCAGCAGCAGCAGCAGTATCCCCTTCCCCAGCAGCAACAACAGACGGCGGCGAACTGGATTCACCAGCTCCTCCCTCGTTCGGGGTCGTCACAGGGCCAGGGTGCAGGGCAGCAGCTCGGCATGGGCAGCGCGGACCGGATGGCGTTCGCCAGGCAGCACCAGGGCAGTCAGCAGGCGCAGCAGCAGCAGCAGCAGAGCCAGACGCTGAAGGAGATGCTCGGCGTTGGTGCGGGTGCGATGGGTTTCGGAGGCGGGTACGGAGGTGTGCCGAGCAATGGCGGCGGCGGTGCGTTTTTTTTTTTTCCTTCTCTCTTGCTCCCGCCTGCATGCTCGACGAGTAGCTGATCCACTTTCATTCACGCGCAGACTACGGCTTCCAGGACCCGGCCATCATGTCGATGCGCTCGTCCAACCAGCAGCGCCAGCAGCAGCAGCAGCAGCACCAGGCCTTTGCCCCCAACGGCCCGCACTCGCCCTTCTCGCCGCTCGCCAATGGCGCCGGCGCCAACGGGCAGTACACGCCCGACGCGCACGGCGAGCCGCACGGTGGGCTCTCGGCCTTCCCGTTCGCCCAGGACGGCAGGTCGGCTCGGCTCGTCCAGCAGCAGCAGCAGCAGCAGCAGCAGCAGCAGGGGTACTTTGGAGCCGCGGGTGGCCAGGGAGGAGCCGGCAGGACGCCGTCGCCCGCCACCTTGGGCGCGCTAGCTTCTGGTAGGCATTCAGATTACCTCCGGGGGGGTGTGCTCTAGATTTTTTCCTCTCCCTCCTCCTTCTTGCCTCTTTCTTTTCTGTTCTTCTGTCGTACGCTTCGCTCGCGCCTCATCTCCGCAATATCTGTTCCCGTTCCGCTTGATTCCTCTCCTCTCCTCACGTCACGTCCCCCCAAAACACCCCCACTCCAGAGCACTGGAAGACACAAAACGCAACATGACCATTTGACGACAACCCCTGCATCCCACCCCGAGCACACCGTTTACCCCCCACCCCCTTAACCCTTGCTGTTTACTTTTCTCTTCCCCCTCGCGCGCACACCCCCCGCAGGACCCCTTTTCCCTTCGGATGAAGGAAGACCCCGCAGCGCGGCGGCGTGGAGCGTTTTCCTGTACGACCCCTTCTTTTCCCTCCCTCGCTCGAGCACACCCCGGCCCCCAGCCCTCTCATCTCCCCCTTGGTGCGCGTCCTGACCCGCTCCTCGTGTATCGGCGCACAGGCTCCTCGCCCTCGATTCACGGCTCGATCGGCGACGCGCTCACCCCGTCCAAGCCCCCCACACCCGCCGCTGCCGTAGAGACCGCGCCCGGCGACAGGCAGACGCCACAGGCTGCTAACCCGCTGATCCACGTCCAGGAGCCGACGCCGCAACAGCCTGCGACCGCGCGGTTCGCGGCCCCGCCTTCGCCGTCGCCGTCGCCCTCCGAGGGGGCGGGGGAGGCGCTTAACCGCGCAGAGGAAGCGGGCCGGCAGGGTGCTTCTCCCGTCAAGGAACAGGCGGACGAGCAGCAGCAGCAGCAGCCGCTCGCGGTGCCCCAGCCGCCGGCGGTCGAGAGAGACACCTCGTGGGAGGTGGACTCGGACGAAGGGCAGGAGGGCGAGGAGCAGGCGGTCATCGCGGCTGCGAAGGAGAAGAAGGAAGCGGAGGTACGTCGCCATCGCCGTCCTCACGTCGTTCAGCGCGCTGCTGACCGACATCGTTGTCCTGCCAGGCGGACGCCCGTGCTGCGCTGGCCGCTGCCGCGCAGACCAAGGCTGCACCCGTCACCATCTCGCTCAAGATCGGCTCGACTCCGGCCGTTAAGCCCGCGCCTCCTGCTGCTGTCCCTACCGTCGAGCCCGCCAAGGGCACCAAAGCGCCGAAGAAGGGCGCAAAGGCGGCCGCTGCTGCACCTCCAGCACCGACGGCCGCGACGCCGGCGAAGAAGGCGTGGGCGGCCATCCCCGCGGCTCGGGCTGCATCGCCTGCGCCCTCGTCGGTTGACAGCCCGACGCCTGGCGAGGCGCTCTCCCTCTCGCGCCCCTCGACGCCTGCCGCTGCGCAGCTCACGCGCGGTCGGCAGGTCGTCAAGGTCGCGGAAGCTGCTAGCCGGGCAACGTCCGTCGCGTCCACCACCGTGTCCGGGCCGTCCAAGGCGTCGGCACAGCGCAAGCGCAGCCCGTCCCCGCCGCCGTTCAGCGCCGTCGAGCAGGCGCCCATCTTCAGTCGCAAGGCAAAGAAGGACAAGCCCCGCACAGCGCCGCTGGCCAAGAAGAAGGGTGGCAAGGCAGCCGCCGTCACAACGTCTGCTGCGCCGTCAGAGGCCGACGTCGACAGCAACGAGCCCACGCCTGAGCAGCTTGCGGCGAAGGCGCTCGACCTCGCCAACCGCGTGCCGCCGCTCGAGCTCGGAGAGCTGTATCTGCCCCAGCCGCCGGCCACGGCGTCATCCCTCTCGCAACTGCTGCATCAGCTCGCCCCGGTGCTTGCTGCGTCGTCCCTGTCGTTCATCGCGCCCCTCTCGCACACGCGCGATCTGATTGAGACGCTCTCTGTCGCGTCATGCCTCGAGCCCGAGCCGCTCGCCGTCGCCCTGTCGGCGCTCACGACACCGACGTCAGACGTCACGATGGAGGACGCGGTCGCTGCTTTCCACCAGCTCCTGACGCTCCTGACCGACACCATCACCGGGATCCTCAACATCCTCCCGCGCGACCCGCCGCGCGACCAGGACGTCGCAAAGCGCTTCGGCGCCATGTTCATGGACGTCCGGCGCGGGACGGGGCTCGCGACCAAGTTCGCAAAGAGCGTCGCCGCGCCGGGTGCGGCTGGTCAAGAGGCTGCGGTCACGGGCGCGGTTCCCGGCGCCGTCGACGTCGCGGAGCGCGAGAAGGGCGAGCGCGAGGTCGAGAAGCTCAAGAGTGCGCTCTACCAGCGGGCCAACTACCTGGCTGAGCAGCTCACCCGGCTCGAGGACCTGCACGAAGAGATCAACTCGGTGCGTTTGCGCGCTTCCTGCTGTGTTCAATAACGGCGGCTGACGTCCAGTGTGGCTTGAATGTAGATGGCTGTGGACGCGCTCATCCAGAACTACGACCGCTCGCCGCCCGACATTCCGCTCGAATACGGCAACCAGGTTGAGCGTCTCGAGCTCGCGGTCCTCGCGTCCAAGGCCAACGTCGACGCGCGCACAAACGAGTTCAAGCACGCAAAGAAGGCGGCGATGGCCGAGCTGTACGAGGGCAACCTCGTCGACCTCGTCTGGGCCGGCCAGAGCGCCGACGGCGACGACGACGAGCTGGACGACATCGTCGATGACGGCGTTCACGGCAGCTCATACTTGTCGTCCCGGTCTGGCTCGCCGGCGGCCAGCGTCGCCTTCACGGCGTCCGAGTCGGGTGACAGTCTGGTCTTCACGGAGGATGAGGGTGTGGCCGAGAGTCAGCAGCAGCAGTAGGGCGCTCGATGGTTGAATGGCCATGATATATTGGCTCTACTCCTGCGTGTCTTGTCGGCAATCCAGCAGAAAGTGCCAGTCGGATGAGGTGCGGCCGATAAACAAGTGCAGATGCCCGTCGCGCCAGGCCGAAAGCGCCTCGCCGAGTCGCTGTTCCCAGCTTCCTCCCCCCATCATCGACCACCTCCCTTTTCCTCTACCTCACCTCCAGCCAGGTACGTCTCTGTCGCGTCGCTGCCAGCTTCCACCTGCCCTCCTTCCACCTCTGTGCCTACCTCGCTGCGTCGCTGCACGAGACCGACGCGCGCAGGAGGTCTCGAGTCGTCCGCCACGTCGCCTCTTTCCCCTCCCCCGCAGTCCTTCCTCTTCCCCTACCCTACAGCCCTCCCTCGCACCTCTCGCGCTTCGCTGGACATCGGGATGCAGCGCATGCGCTCCCGCTGTCTTCCGCACTTCTTTCCGCTCACGCCAGGCTTGAAATGCGCGATATCCATCCATTCAGCCCTCGCCTTTTCCGTCCTCCGATTGTGTCGGAACGCTGACCATCTCGCGTCTTTTCTCGCAACCGCAGCCTCCCTCTACACCTTGTGAGCGTTCACGCCTGGCCTGCTGTGACCTTAACCCCCTTTTCTCTTGCAGTCTGGCTGACACTGCCTTGCCACCGCAGAGAAATGTCTGCTCGCGTCCAGAAGCCCGTGAGTCTCTCTCCTCAGACCACCCACCGCCCCCCTGTATGCTGACTAGCTTCCCCTGCGCCCCCTCTCCTTTAGGCCCCCGCCTTCGCTGGCACCGCCGTCCGTGACGGAGAGTTCGTCGAGGTCTCCAACAAGGACTACGCCGGCAAGTGGTGCGTCAGCGCTACCTTTACGCGGGCCTTTATTATGCTGCTGACGGCCCTCCTCCCTTCCTCTCTCCAGGCTCGTCCTCTTCTTCTACCCCCTGGACTTCACGTTCGTCTGCCCCACGGAGATCCTCGCGTTCAACGCGGCCATCTCCAAGTTTGCCGAGATCAACACCGAGATCCTCGGTGTCTCGACCGACTCCGAGTTCTCGCACCTCGCCTGGGCCAACCTCCCCCGCAACGAGGGCGGCCTCGGACCCGACCTCAAGCTCACTCTCCTCGCCGACAAGACCCACAAGGTCGCCCGCGACTACGGTGTCCTCCTCGAGGACGAGGGTGTCGCGCTCCGCGGCCTCTTCCTGATCGACCCCAACGGCACCCTCCGCCAGATCACCATCAACGACCTCCCCGTTGGTCGCTCGGTCGAGGAGACCATCCGTCTTGTCAAGGCCTTCCAGGTGCGCTCGTTCTCACTGTAATCAGAACGGTGTCCGTTGGGCACTCGACTGACACCACTGTCCTCGCATTGTCAGTTCGTCGAGGAGCACGGTGAGGTCTGCCCCGCCAACTGGGACCCTGAGAGCAACTCGTCGACCATCAAGCCCGGAGTCGCCTCGTCCAAGGAGTACTTCTCGAAGCAGAAGTAAGGCTTGCCCCTCCTTGCGCCCTCCGCGTTTCCTCCTCTAGACCATCCCTCGCTGTGTCGGTAGATTCTGGTTGGCAGGGCGTGTTCTTAGATGATACGAATGTGCTCCTGACTCCTTGTCTGTGTGTTGCCGTCAGCCCGAGTGAAGCGTCGGCAAGTGGGAAGCGCAAGGGCGAGCCGACGGAGAACGGAACTGAGGCCAAGAAGAGCCGATCAAGCTGAGAGATGCACATGGACTGTCTTATTCTTAGCAGTCAGTGTAGTGCGCATGCTCAGTCCTGCAGCTCAGTCGAGTGCGTGAGGGCCGTCTCAAGAGGCGGGCGGCCGTGAATACTTGAAGCTGTCGAAGCTTGGATGGAGCTGCGAGCGCAGCAACGCAAGCGCCAGCGCCTTCCGACCTCAACCTCGGTACCTTCCATCAACCTTCCCGGGCTTGCCCATCCATCACAGGCGGTCCAGCGGCAACGACTCTTGAAATGGACGCCCGTCTGCCTCCGCCAGGCGGTCCAGCGCCGTCCCAGCGACCCACGACGGCCGAGCAGCAGCAGCAGCAGCAGCAGCAGCAGCAGCAGCGCCCACTTCCGCCTCAGAGCCCTCGTCAGAACCTACCAGGCCTCTTCACTTTCCTCTTCATGATGTGGTTCATCAACGCGGGGCCGGCGTCGCTGTCGTACGGGTCGATGTCGGACGCACCGTTCTCGCTTGGTGCGTGTCTTCACGGGGAGGCTGATGGAGTAAGGCTGACCGGCAGCTGGCGATGGGGCGCACGCAGTCGATCAGGCCAATGCGACAGCCCTTCCCACGCCGCGCGAGTCATTCGAGGCGTATCTCGCCGGCAATCAATCGATCTGGGAGCCAGTGAGTGGCTATGGCTCACGGCCTCCTGCGCACGGCTGATATCGCGCTGCCGGCAGCCGGATCCATCGCCGGGCGACCTCCTCCAGACCCTTGCCCCTCCCCTCTTCGCTCGACCGCATGACCCGACAGCACGCTTCGCGCCCAACGTCACGGGCTTCATCAGGCATGAGACGAGCGTTTCATTCAACCTGTCAGATCCGCTGGACTCGCTACCCTCCGTAGGCCTGCCCTTCGACCTCGCTCGGCTGCCCTCGGATGCCGAAGGCTCGCTGCGCGCGTACCTTCCCTCGCTCAACCTGACCTCGCCCGTGCTCCAGCCCAACGACACCTCGCCCGCGCACAACCGGACGCAGGCGTTGGTCCAGCAGGGCCACTTCCCTTGGCTCGCGCCCGGCGGCAAGGCGCAGGCGCACGAGCTCGCGTTTAACCTGCGCGAGGGCTGGTGGGGGCACGCGCTGAACCACCCGGTGTCGGGCACAGCGCTGAAAACGGAGGAGGAAGACGCGATGGAGTGGTCGAACGTCAAGGGCTCGGTGGAAATGTCGCCGATCGAGGGAGGAAACCAGGGTGGAGGAGCGCAGAGCTTCACACTGCAGGGTTTGCACCACCGCAAGAACGGCACCTTCTACTTGGCTGGTTCCCCGTACGTCTTCTCAGGGTCTGTGGCTGAAGAGGTCACTGCTAACAGCCGTCCCTCTTCAGGTCGGGAGACCCAGATCTGCGCCCACTGCCTTACCTCTTCGCAACCGGTACGCGCGAGCGCAACGACGTGCTACGGTTCGTCCGTCGCGAGATGGCCGAGGACGAGGAGCGAGGGGCTGGGCGGAAGACGACCGACGACTGTGAGCTGCGCGTCTCCTCGTGTCGCTGCTAGTATGACTAACGCTTGGGCTTCCCACAGTGGGCGCCGCGTCTCCTCAAACGACGTGTCCAATCCTGCTTGTCCTACAGCTTGCCCTCCTGGGTACGTCTCAACGGTGGTCTTGCTGCAGTGCCGTGGCTGACAATTGTTGCTCCGGCAGATCCTTCGTTATCGAACGCCGACCTGCGCGCAGCTGAGGCGGAAGCTCGGCATCCGACTGGCCTGCCTGTGCCCACAGTCGAGATCCGGGTCGAGAGCGGCGTCTGGTGGTCGTGGGATTGTGAGGTCGCAGGTGTGTTAAGCGGCAAAGGCGAGGTCCTCAGGTGCGGCATGAACTCTACAATCTCGCTGCTTCTTCCCTCAACTGACAATGCAATCGCAGGGCGGAGTCGTTCTGGGCCGAGTCGCTCTTTTGTGCGTTGTGCGTTTCTCTTCGCTGTTCTTCGCTGACTTTCCTGCTTCTTCTGCAGACGCTTTCGCTGCGCTGCTCTCGCAAGCGACGATTCTGGCGTTGATGGTCTGGCAGATGGAGGTCTCTCGCACGCCTGCGGCGCTGGCTAAGATCGCCACGTCGACCATCGGCCTCCAATGCTTGCTCGACGGCGTGAACTTTCTCGGTGTGCGTTGCCATGCTCGTTGCCCCTTTTTGGGCCCAAGGTTGACCTGATGCGGCTGCAGCACGTGATGGTCGGCATTGTCGTCGGACGGTCGACGCTTGCGCTCATGGGCACGGCCTTCTGTGCGCTGCTCACTGCCGTCCTCTTCGGTCCTCGTTGGCTCGTTACGATCCGCAACTCGCAAGCAGGCGAGCGGCCAGTCACGCGGGCTGCCCCTGTTGCTCCCGCCCCTCCTGCGGTCGCTACACCGCCTGCACCTGTGGTCGTCCCTGTTCAGCCGCCACCAAGACGGGGTGAGGTAGTTCCACCTACCCCTCCGCCAACGCGGGTCGTACCCAGTCCAGCAGAGCCATCCTCCGCCCCGCCAGCTGTGCCACCCCCTCCACAGGTCATGCCGGGCGCGCTACCGCGCTTCCCGATCACCGCGCCTCCTCCCGCCGAGGCACCTTCGCGTACGTCGTCCCTTTGATCAAGCACCCCTCCCACTGCTAACGTCAGTTGAACGCTTTGCAGCCATCCTCGTGCTTCTCCTTTTCTTCCTCCTCATCATGCAGACCGACATCCTGCCTCTCGTCTTCCCGTTCATCCTTTTTCTCGCGTATGGCTTCTGGATCCCTCAAATCTGGCGCAACGCCACGCGAGGTACGCGGCGTGCGCTCAAATGGCGATATGTGCTCGGCACGAGCATCGCGAGAGGGTACTGGGTGGGTTACTTCGGCAGCGGGTGGAGGAAGGACAACGTCCTGTTCCTCGAGGGCAGCAGTGCGTCCTTGTGTACATCCTCTGCTCGGTGGAAAGATGACTAACCTACGTGTGACCGCAGATTGGGCGACGGCTATCTTCACTCTGCAGGTCGCTCAGATCACCATTCTCGCCCTTCAAGACCTCGTCGGCCCCACCTTCTTCCTACCGGCCCGCTATGCCCCTCCCCCACCTTACAACTACCACCCGGCTCTGCCGACACTTACGCCTGGCGACGTCGAGAAGAGCGGCGGCGAAGTGGGCTGGGACGAAGGCGACTGTGCAATCTGCATGGAGCCACTGAGGGCCGATGGAGACGACGGCGCAGCGAGGAGCGTTGCAGGAGGCCGGAGGGACTGGGCGCTGGCGCCATGCCACCATGTCTTCGTGCGTTCTTTGCTGAGCGTAGCGCATCGCCGGCGAGGAACTGATGATTGTCTCTCGGATCGTGCAGCACACGGCCTGCCTCGAGCCTGTACGTCACATCCGCTACTGATTTGCGCTTTTGCTGAACCGTCTTTCTCTCGGCAGTGGATGGCTATCCGCGCGGTCTGTCCTCAATGTCGTCGACCGCTCCCGCCGCTGTCGTAGGCGGTTGGATTGTCTTCGCAAAGCTGCTTGTCAACTTTCCTTTTGTACTGCTCCCGCGCCCCGAACGAAATGCATGCAACTCTACAGAGCTTGAAAGACACTGTGAGAAGTCCCCGCTGAGGCTGAAGGTATGCCATAGAAAGATAAAGGACCGGTAAGCAAAGTGCCAGCGTATGGTATTGAAGGGAGGGTGGGGCAAAAAGATCAAAAGATAGATGCCTGCGACGAGAATCGAACTCGTGGCTGAGGATCACACTTATTCGTATGAGACCTACGTTTTACCCCTAAACTACGCGGGCTTCCATGTCTGTGGTTCTTTAACACTAAACATTACCTGTTGTACAGATTGTCTCCGTCCACGTCGTGCAGCTGCATGCAGCCGCGGGGCAGCGCAGCGCCTCGAGCCAACGTCGCCCATCACCTCGCTTTTCCTTCGGCAGCGCCTTCCTAGAAGCAGTGCCGTTATGACTGGGGCACTGACCGCCGTCATGACGTTGTTTGAACAACTCACAAAGATCAGGCGGGCCTCGTCAGGGTTGCCCCCCAAGGCCCCGTGCTGCGCGCAGCCCGTCAACGTCGTGCAGAGCAAGGGTCAGCTTCATCGAGGTGGCAGCCCTGCCAGCTCTTCCGGTACATGCACCCGCCTTGCATTCGCTGCTCGTACATTGTGAAAGGGGTATCATGCAGGATAGGTAGCGCGTGATCTCGGTCATCTCTCCTCTAAGCCAGTCTCCTCTCACACCCTCTCATGCACGGTGGAACCACGACGTCCTCTTCTGAGCGTTGCTCGACCGGCCTGCGCTGTCGTCCTCCTTAACGCGCGAGAGTGGAGAAGCAGGCATCGGCAGCGGCGCGGAGATGGTCGACGTCGGCGGGAGCTGGATGCCCGCAGGTGCGGGGGCGCCACCGCCGCGGATCGGCTTGGCGATGCGGCCGGTGTGATTAAAGGCAGCGACGGTCGACTTGTTGGCTGCACGTTGGATGGAGAGCGAGAGATATCAACACGCAAGCTCGACGGATCGGGAGCTTGATGCAAGACGCACCTTGCGCGGCCTCGATCCGGTCCTTCATCGAAATGAGCTGCTGCTCAAACTTGACGTTCTGCTGGACGAGCCGGCGATCGGCATCCTGCAGTAGCTGCTCGAGGTTGAGGATGCGCTCGTTGCGAGCGAGGAGCTTGCGCTCAGCGATGCCAGCCTCCTTCTTGAGCGCCGTGTTCTGGTCGACGAGCTGTCAGACGGGCGAGCGTCAGTCCAGAGCAACGTTGAGAGCGAACGTCTGAGCGCACCTGCTTCTGAACGAGCGCAAGCTGATCGAGGTTGCGCTCGAGGAAGGCCATCTTCTTCTGCTGGTTCTTCGAGTTGGCAGCCTTGATAACCGTGTTGTAGTGCTCGCGCAAATCGTCCAGCTGAATCTCGAGCTCGACGACCTTCTCGCACCGGTTCTGCAGGTCGCGCATCAAGTTGCGCTTCGAGCCCTCGAAGTCGGCAAGCTGGAGCGCGATCGCCTTGCGTGTGCGCTCGAGGTCCTTGGCGCTCTCGGCCAGGTTCTTGCTGCCCTCCATGCCGGCGGACGAGACGGCGAACGCACGCTGACAGGCAAAGGAGGGGGGGGGGGGGGGGGGGTTCAGACTCTGAGTTGATGACACAAGGTGAGCGAGAACGCACCTTCAGCTCCTCGTTGACGCCCTTGAGGTTCTCGATGGTCGTTGCCTGTGCCTTGAGCTCCTGTGCCCTAAGCTCGAGCTGCTGCTTGAGATCGGTAATCTCGTTGAGCTGGACGTCGCGCTTGGCGGCGTACTGGGCTTCGAGCTTGCCCTGCAGAGCACCGGACGGCAGATCAGCGTTAAATCCAAAACGACGAGCGGCGAGTCGACCGACCTTCAGCTCCTCTATCGACTGCGCGACATCGGCGTTGCTCGTCTCTTCATCCCGAATCTGACGCTCGAGCAGCTCCTCATACTCAGCCTCAAGCGTCTCAAGCCGCTGCTCGACCTCTTCCCGACGGCGCTGGACGACCTCGCCCTCCTGCTGCGACTGGCGCAGCTTGTCGTTGGCCTCGCGCAGCAAAGCCTGTCGCTCCGACAGCTGGCGGTAGACCATCGTGATGTCATCATGGCTGAGCGCGGTCGACGGGTCGTCAGGGTCGACAGCGTTGAGCTTGACAAGGGTGATGCAAAGCGCGTCCTCCTTTTCGGACAGCGTGCCTTCCTGCAATCCGCGAGCGCCGAGTCAATCGAGTAGAGATAACGGAAGGCGTGTGGGCTTACGGCATCGAACTTGGCCATCATGGCCGCCATCTTCTCGGCCTTGCGGCGCTCCTTCTCCTCAGCAGCGGCGTCCTTCGCGCTGACCTTGATGGCCTCCATTTGCTTGCGAAGATCCTCAATGTCGCGCTCGTTCTCCATAATCTGCTCTTTGAGCGTGTCGATCTGGATGGAGGACTCCTTATTGTCGTATTCGAGCCGCTCCTTCACGAGTCGCAGCTCGTTGAGGTCGGCGGAACTCGCCTTGAGCTCCTGCAAGACCAGCGAAGGACCCATCAGCGACGTTTACCCACAAATCAGCGGAAGCGACGCACCCTTGAAGCGCTCGACTCCTGATCGCGAAGCATGTTTAGCTCGTCACGCAGGTCGCGAAGCGTCTTCTCCTGGTTGGCCAGCGCGGCTTCCTGCAGACGTCAAGGGGCGATGTCAATCAGAAGCCACGGCTGAAGGTTGACGAGCGGCGTACCTTCTCCGCGAGCTGGTCGCTGAGCTCATTCTCACGGCGGAAGAATTCCTCGCGCTCGTCCTTGTCGAGCGCGCCTCCTGGCGTCATCGGCCGACTGGGCACGTCCTTCAGGCCCTCGAGCAGAGGGTTGACCGGCGTCGGTCCACGACTCGAGCTGGTGGACGTCGCCGGTGGTGCTGAGGACGAAGCTACGGGCGCAACGCCGCTGCCGGATGCCGAGGCCCATTCCGATTGATCGACCTGCTCGCCTCCTCGCCACCGGCGGACCTCGTGCTCGAGACGCGAGACGAACTCCTTCGTGCGCTTGAGCTCGATCTTGAGCTCGGGCAGCGACAGCTCCTTGTTGACGCGCGCCTGGTTCTTGATCGACTTGGCACGCATACCGAACCGCAGTGTCGACAGTGTCTCTGCCTCGTTGTACGATGCCGGCGAGCAGTTGATGATGAGCGTCGTCCGTGAGTTTCCTCCGAGCGACTCTTGCAGGATGCGCGTGAGCTTCGAGTCTCGGTAAGGGATGTGTACCGACTGCGGAGGAGCAAGTCATCAGCGCCTCATAGCTGATCTCAGACGAGTACAGCGCACCTTGCCATCGGTCAGTGCGTTGATGACAATGCCGAGCGCCGACAAGCTCTTGTTGATCTTCTTCGCCTCCTCGAGCGTCTGACCAGTCGCACCCGTCTTGCCGATCTATGAGCGAGTTGGGAGTGTCAGTAGGGGCACATGGCTTGCGTCAAACAGCAAGGCGAACCTTCTCCGAACCGGCGAGATCGACCAGGTACAGATGCCCGCTCTTGGCCTCGCCTGTGTCGACGTTACGCTGGCTGATGTTGATGACAAAGATTGAGTGCGACCGCGAGGACTCGGCGTTCATGTCTGTGAAGGGTGGGGCTCGCGTCAGGCAGAAGGGACCAGGTGGACCGAAAGGAGCACGCACTCGTTGAGCTGGTCGCCCTCGATGCAGCACCTTGCCGCATGATTTCGTACACCTCGGACGCGTCCGAGACGTTGTACTGCGTCAGGCCCTTAACGTAGACGCCGCGCGACTTCTCCTCGTGCACCTGCAGGTTGTCGTTTTGCGCTGTGCAGAGAGCAAGTGAGCCTGCGTCAGGTCGCGGTCGCTTAACAAGGGTAGCAGCAATGGGGCTCACGCGCGAGCAAGTCGCGGATGCGCTCCATGTAGATCTCCATGTACGAGACCTTGACCATGTACTCGATGTTGGCCGAGCTGTTCATGATCTCGGCGAAGATCTGCTCAGTGATGCGCGGCGTAATGCCCTTGAGCTCGGCGTCGTCGATGTCGGCTCCCTGAGTGCGAGAGGTGTGTGGGTCAACACAGGACGCCGAGGGGGAGAGAGTACTGAAGGGAGCGCACCATCATCGTGAAGGTCTTGCCTGCGCGTCGAGCGTCAGCAGGGGCGTTAGCGCTGCGCATTGCAAGCTGCACGCCAAAAGTCCATACCGGAGCCGGTCTGCCCGTACGAGAAGACGGTACCGTTGTAGCCCTTCATGACGTCTACAAAGAAAGCGGAAAGAGCGGTGCGGTCAGTTTAGGCCGGGCAGCGCAAGGGTACCAATACGCGGTGGCAGGCGCACGCACCCTGCACCGTCTCCTGGATGCCGTACTGATAGATTTCGACCTGCTTCGTGTCCATCGCGAATGCGCGGTCAAACGTAAAGCCGTCCTGCAGACATAGACGGCGATAGGCACGTCAGATTCGTGCAACGGAAGCACGAGCAAGCTGCGCTTAGCACGAGCCACACGCACCTTCTCCGCACCGGCGAGCGTCGCGCTCTCGCCCAGCAGGCCGACCGTCTTGAGGTTGTCATCAAACGAGACGACGACCTTGGAGTTCTCGCGCCGCTCGACGGCATTCAGAGGGCGGAACCTACGAGGGACGAAGAGGAAATGTCAGCGTGTGACTGAAGGGGGAGGGGGGGGGGGGGGCGCTTCGGAGGGAAGCAGCGAGGTTGGACGAGGCAACACGCACCGACAGACAACCTTGATGTTGTTCTTCTCAGCCATCGTGGGGCGCGCTTCAACCGGTCCGGTTCAATTCTGGAGTACTGAGGCGCGTCGTCGAGAGAAGGAGCGAGCTGCCGCTAAAGGCGGGAAGGGTTGTGGCCCGGGGGAAGCTTGAGGTCCGAGCGAGGGCTGGGCTGAGGACGACGCCGATGCTCGGAGAGCTAGCCAGGGGTTGCCGAGCCGATGGGTGGCTAAAATGAGCTACTGATGGACGTTCGACAACTAATCTGCCAGTGGAGTTCCCCTGACAGGCGCTGCCGAAGGAAAAGCGAGGTGATGGTCGACGTTGGCTCGAGGCGCTGCGCTGCCCCGCGGCTGCATGCAGCTGCACGACGTGGACGGAGACAATCTGTACAACAGATACTGTTTAGTGTTAAAGAACCACAGACATGGAAGCCCGCGTAGTTTAGGGGTAAAACGTAGGTCTCATACGAATAAGTGTGATCCTCAGCCACGAGTTCGATTCTCGTCGCAGGCATCTATCTTTTGCTCTTTTTGCTCCTTGTACCCCAGATCCCAGTTCTCGTTCCCTAATCTCCATCTTGCCCTCCTGATTGCTTCAACATCCCTCTGGATTGTAAAGATACCTGTCGCGCCTCTCAACAGGTCGCCGCAATTGCTGGTCAAGCAGGAGGGGTATGTGCCCAGCGGTGAATCATGGGCTCGATCGCACAAGGGAGCTCGACTCCGCCGACGACGATGACATGGACACTTCAGCCCGGGTTCTCGACTCTCCTCTCCTGCTCTCTACGACCCTTTCTCTCTCGCACCCTCGTCACCTTCTTACTTCATGTCCGGCGCTGCCACCCCCCTAGCAGGATCTGCCAAGGGCGCCATCTGCGTCTTGTGCGTAGCCTGCCTGCGTCTCGGCTGAGCCCGGCGCCTCCCTCTGAGCGCTCTTACGCTGATGATCTGCTTCCTACCTGCAGCTGTGGCTCCTCGTTCGGCTCTAAGCCTGCATATACAGAGGCTGCCAAGTGTGGGTGCCTTGTTACCACCTCGCTCGAAGCATCTGCTGACCTTTACACTACCTGCGCTCGACAGCTCTCGGACGCGCCCTCGCTGCCGCATCAACCGAGCTCGTGTACGGCGGCGGCCAGTCGGGCCTCATGGGTGTCGTCGCGAACGCCTGCGCGGAAGCAGGAGGAGACGTGCACGGTATCATCCCGTCGGCATTCCTCAAGGCGCCTGGAGGCGAGAAGGGCACGTCGTCCGCGAACAACGAGCGGCCAAACGGCGAGAGTGAGGCAGGCGAGGCGGGCGCAGGCAGGTCGACACCGATCGTGACGGAGAAGGGCGCAGGACGGACGACGGTCGTCCCTACCATGCACGCTGTTCGTACTCTCTTGTGCTCTCTTGCTGGCCGACCGGCGCTGACGCACCTCATATTAGCGCAAAGCCGAGATGGCCAAGTACTCCACGGGCGGCTTCATCGTCCTGCCAGGTGGCTTCGGCTCGTTCGAGGAGGTGCGTCGCATGAGCAGCCTTGTTTCGCGAGACAGCCGGCTGACACCAAGTGTGATGCGCGCGCAGCTGTTTGAAATGGCGACCTGGTCGCAGCTGTCGATTCACCGGCGCAAGGTTCTTCTACTCAACGTCAGCTCGTTCTACTCTCCACTGCGCGAACAGATCGAGCACGCTGCGCGTGAGGGCTTCATTACGGAGAAGAACAAGGCGCTCGTCCGCTTCCTCGACGCGCCTGAGGGCAAGGACAAGGAGTTCGACTGGGGCAAGGAAGCGCTCAAGGCGATGGACGAGTGGGTCTGGGATGAGGAGCTGGGCTACAAAGGCCTAAACTGGGACGCGGTGTAGATCACTGCTTTGATCAGCAAGGTTAGACTACGCTTGCACGCGGAATAGAATGTTTCGTAAAGAGGCATGCCATCTCGTCTAGTCCGAGTCCTCCTCGCCCATGCCAGGCTCCACGCGCCCCTCGAGGCCCATCATCAGCTCGTCCTTGAGCACCTCGCGCCCCCAGACCGCAACCTGCTTCTCGCCCTCCCCCAGGCTGTCGAGCCATGCGCCGTCGTCCGTCATCGCCGTCGAGAGGAAGTAGAGTAGCCCTTCGCACAGGCCAGGCAGGCTAGCGATCTTCATCGCGGCCTCCTTGAGCGGGTTCGGGTCGAGGTCCTTCAGCCGCGTGCTCGGAAGGATAAGCAGCGGCGATGTCGTCTGAGAGGCAAAGACGAGCGAGATGAGGAGCTGCTGGAGGAACGACGTCGAAGTCGGCTTAAGGCGCGTAAAGTTGATGGGTTTGAGTATGGCGAGCGTCGTGCCATCCTTGGCGATGCACCAGCCATACGCCTTGGCCCAGTTCCGGACGTGGCGCTTAGAGACATTGCTGCCCTTCGTGCCTCTGGAGCCAGACTCCTTGAAGGCGCGGACGACCTCGCTGCCGCCGACGTCGCCCTCGCCGAGCTCGCGGAAGAAGTCCCAGAGCGAGTACTGAAGCGTGAAGCGGTGCGAGTGGAGCTGAAGAAGTCGCGCGAGGACGAGCGTGTAGTAAGGGTTGTAGAGCTTCTCCTGAAAGACAAAGACCGAAGAGCGCTCAGGTCAGCGCTGCTGCTGAAAAGGGGATGTGGAACAGAAACATACATTTGCGCTGCAATGCAAGAGGACTCGGACCATCTCGCGTTGCTGAACGTCCGTCAGCCCGAGCTCCATGAGCCGGACATGCGCGTCAGCGAAGTCCTGCACGGAATGGGAGCGCCTTGAGTGTCAGCCATTACGACAAGGGCCCTTGAACCAAGGGACGCACCGTAGATCCCATGACGGCCATGAAGACCTTACGTCTGATGTCGGTATTCATGCCTTGCTTGCGCGCCAGAGTCAGGAGGTCGTCCTCCTGGTCGTACACCTTGCGCTGCAAGCCGCCGCCGACCGTCGCACTCGTCTGCTCTGCGATGTTGTTGTCGACCAGCGGGTTGCCCGCCCACGCCGCGCCGACGAGCCACCACTTACCCTTGCTGTCGGCCGAGAGGAGGTCGGCCAGCGGTACGCGCAAAGGGTCGTGTGCGAGGACTGGACGAGGAAGGGTCAGCGCGCAATCGAGCAGCGATCGTTGAGGTGTACGGACCTGAGCGCTTCTTCTCCAGCCCTGAAAGGAACTTCTTCATGCGCAGGGTCGCCTCCGCCGTCGCCTCCCCACCCTGGGCCGCCTTGACACGGTTGTTCTTCAGGTTCGTAAGCGTCTCAAGCATGAAGCGCGTGCGGCTGTTTGTCGAAGAAGAGTCGAGCGTGGCGGCCTTCTCCTGGACCTGAAGAATGATGTCTTTGAGCGACGTAGGATCGTCGGAGCGCAGCTGCGGGCCGGCGTCTGCAGCGCACATCGAACGTCAGCTACATCCCAGCCGGACCGAAGATGGGACGTACTCCTGACGATCCGCAGCAGGCCCTCGACGCTCCGCTCATCCTTGAGCCCGTCACCCTGGAGGAACCGCCGCACGAGGTCGAAGATGAGCACCGAGGACGTGACCTGAAAGTTATAGAGCTCTGCGATAAGCGCGAGCAGGTTGAGGAACTCCTTGCCGCCGGGGACGGCGTCGTCCGACTGCGCGTCGGCCGCTGGAGGAGGCGAGTCGAGGTGCTCGATCAGGCGAAGGGTGAGGGACTGGATGAAGCTTGCGCCTATGCAGGTCTCGATGTATCAGCAGGCGTTGCGCATCTTGCTTAAAGACAGAGTCGCTTGACGCACCGAACTCGATGCCCATGATTTTGTACAGGCCCGCGACGAGCGCGGCATAGAGGACGACGAACGAGCCGAGGAGGTTTGAGTGCGACGAAATTGTGCTCAGGATGAGCGTCGTGAGGACCGTCGTCACATCTGTTCGATATAGGCTGCGAGTCAGCCAGGAGACTCTCGTGACGAAGGGCGGAAGGGCGTACCATTACGCGGATACTTGCGGTACACGGCCTCGAGCTCGCCCAAGATAGCGTCGATGTTGGCCTCGCCAAGTCTGTTGAGCAGACCGTTGACTGTCTTCTCGAGCTTGGCCATCTCTTCCTTCTTCCGCAGCTCAGCCTCAGACGCAGGGCCTGCGGCCGCTAACGCCTCTGCGGCGAGGCGCGCGCGCAATGCGGGCGGCACGTACTTGCCCCCTGTCGAAGACGCCGCGGCCGCGGGCGCGGTGGAAGAGGGAACTGGTGTTGGGGGGGAGGAGAAAGAATCCGAAGGCACCAGTTGCGGTGGTGGGGAAGCTGAAGGTGACCGGTTGCCGTAGTCCTCGACGACAGCCGCAAGCTCTTGGTCCGACTGCGCGCCGCCCTCGTCGTCTTCAGGATCCATGTCGTCCTCGATGCCGTTCCAGGGCTCATCTTCCAGTCTGCGCGCACTCTCTTCGTCTGGCGCGTCGTCCTCGCTGTACTCCGAGCCGTCCTCATCGCCGCCGCCGAACAGGTCCTTGTCGAGCCGGTCGAGGTCGCCGAGCAGGTCTGCATTGGGTTGTCACAGAGACGCATCAACCCTGCCATCTGGGCATCACAAAGGCGCAGGGAAGGCAAACGCACCATCTAGTCCATCGCTCATCTCGTCGTCGTCGTCCTCCTTGGCCGGCTTCTTAGCCTTGCCCTTCTTCCCCCACTTGCCGCGTCCAAGGGCGTACTCCAGCCAGGCGATCTCTCCGTCCTCAGCCTCCTCGTTTGCCATGCCCCCGCCGCCCGAGCCGCCTGCGGACCCCAGGACCTCCGCCGAGGACGGCAGCTTGCGCTTCTTCGTCTTCACCTCCTCGCCCGCGAGCTTGGACAGCGGGGTGGAGGCGGGCAGCTTACCCTTCGCGACTGCTGAGGAAGGAGTAGCGAGTGCATCGGCGTCCTGCCGCTTGCGCTTCTTGTCGCCCGTTGCAGAGGTCGAGCTCGAGCTTGCGACAGGGGTTGTGTCCGGTTGAGGGGCGGCTGGCTTCGGGCGAGCGACGGACGGTCCCTTGCCGGAGCTGCGGGCCTGCTTGCGTTCGTCCTTCCTGCTGACCTTACCGCCCCTTGACGAGCGACCTGACGCGAGCACAGCCGCTGGTCAGACCTGCAAGCTCAAAAGGGCCAGGCTAGGCACAAGCTCGAGACGCACCAGCCGCAGCATCCGCGCCATCGATCTGCTCGAGCAGCGACCGCGGCAGCAGCGCCGTCCGGTCCTCATAGTGCTTCGGCCTGCCGACTGGGTTGTGCGCCGTCTTTGCGCGGTACTTCTGCGCGCCGCCTCCGTGGCCTCCGCGTGAGCTATACGGCATGGTGCTTGCGGATCTGGGGGGTGGGGGAGGGCTGGTGGATGGAGGAGGAGAGGATGGGCGGCCTGCGCGCCCAAAAAGTTGGGTGGCCAAGTCCGACGACGCATTCTTTGCAGGGGCACTGAAGTCGCAGACCCGAAGACCGCAACCGAAGAAGGGACATGAGTAGGCATACAACGGCGCCGCAGCATCGCGGCGTGAGGGCGAAGAATGAGCTACGTCTTGGTGCGCTTGGAACGCCGCGGCGCGTCCCCCTCCGACTTCTCCTCCTCCTCCACTGGAAAAGGCTTTCCCTCGTCGTCTGTCTTCGCTGACTGGGCGCGCTTATTGCCCTTCGCCGCCGACACCTTTCTTTTGGGCTTGGCCTTGAGCCCTCCACTCTCCGCCGCTTCATCGCCCTCAGGTCCAGCAGCAACCCAAGGCCCCTTCACGCTCTTCGCAACCCAGCCGCCGCGCTCGCCCATGCGCAGGATCGCTTCGAACGCGGTGTCCGACACGGGCTGAACCGACAGGCGACCCTTGCCCACGAGCGGCATCTCGGCGATAGCTTCGGAGACACCAGTCAATTGGTGCAACGCGCGAGCTCGACGGAGGACGACTCACCTGCATGCTCCTCTTCGGATAAATACGCAATCCCCATCCCCTCAAGCGCAGACAAAGACGTCGCCGGAGGCAGCGACGCCAGGTGTTTGAGCATGGCGAGCGTCACCGGATGCGTCAGTGTCGAGCCGTACTTCAGCGTCGGACAGAACCACGTCGGCGAATCGCGCTTGCTCTTCTGTTCAGCCAGGCGTTGCGTAGACAGCGAGAACCGGATAAATGATTAGTCTTGACCTCATCATGGGACAGGCAAGGGGCGCGAACGGACAGGGTCGTAGTAAGGGTGCGCCGGGTCGAACGCGCTCTCTGCGCACGGGGATTGCAGCGCGACGCTCGTCAGCAGGCGCTGTGGGGACCATACCTCTTGAACATCAGCGCACCGTCCGGATGCCCTTCCACAAGCACCTCCGCTGTGCCGTATACGCCCGGATCCTTGCAGTTCGAGTGGTAGAACAGGCCTGCGCGTGGGTGGGAGGGAAAGAGCGTATCGGAGCAACATCAGCAAACCGGCGCCGCATAACAAGACGGTGAACCATCTCACTCACATGCCTGACCCTTTTTCATACCGTCTTTCAGGAATCCCTTAGCCTGCGGATCGTAAGGCACATCGTGATTAGCCTACGAGATCGCAGGGCGCAGCGCTCCTAGGATGAGCGCACCTGATGGTTTCTCACGCCGTCCCACTCGGTCGTTCCGACTCGCTCAAAGTCGGCGATAGAGAACTTGACGTCCTTTCCCTTCTCGAGGCGAGTCTCTGGCTCGGCCTTGAGCAGCCAGTGGTTCGACGCTGGCGACGAGGGACCGTTTAGAGGGACGCGTCGCGCGCAGGCCAACGGAGAATCAGCTGCTGGCTCCCCAAGGCCAAAGGCGGAAGCGGACGGACGTGCTAGAGCCTTGGGCGGCATCCTCCTCCAAGCAGAGAGCGTCGTGAGCAAGGACAGGGAGGACCGGATCGTGAGGGAAGAGACTGCAGGTGGCTGCGGCGGGGCAAAGGACGTCGAGCTGAGCGCGGCGAGGGCTGACCGCCGACGTCAACCTCGCTGGACAGCCCTGACATCCGTCCTGGCACCGCAAGCAACTTCTGAGTAGCTCGTAGGCTTCAAGAGGACCTCGAGGAACGTCCCATCGCGCGCCTTGACGGCCGACGACAGGTGTAGAGACCGAGATCGTGCGTCGTGTCCCTGTCGTTCCTCTCCAGGTCGCGAGCGACGATCCTCCTAACGAGCTGACCCTCGACCTGCCTTCGCTCTCAGTGCACGAGCTCAACGGCCCGAGCATCGCACACGTTCAGCCTCTCTGCGGATACTTCTAGCGTGCGCGCTCAATGCGCTGAAGGTTGTCTGGGATCTTCCTCGCCGCCCCTCGAAGCCCTTCCCGGATCCTTCCTTCCCTCTACATCTCGCCTCGCCTGACGTCGGTCGCACGGATGGACGCGTCTTCGCCTCTCGCCCTCGCTTCGGTGCCCATCCTCTTGCTACCAATTGGCCGAGTCCGCAAGTCCACCTGGGACTCGTACACGGCACACTTCACGAGCGTCCAGAGCGTCCCGCAGTCGGACGTCCCGCTCGACGGCAGCGTCGGCGCGAAGGCGCGCTTCTTCCCCTCCCTCTCGTCGACCTTCGCCAGCTCCAGCACGGCAGGGACCGGCGGCGGGGCGCTCGTCAAGGCCAACAACAACAACGCGCTTCACTTGGCGTGGACGCTGTCGCCCCTCGACGATGGCGCAGCGTTGGGCCTCCTGCGGCCCTCCTCCCAGCCGTTGGCGGTCATCGCCTTGGTCGACCTACATCCGTTATGCACCCCTTCGCTCCCCATTGCCACTTCTTTGCTGAAGAAGACGCTAGACGACCTCTACCCCGCAGCCAGCTCAGGTCGGCCGATGGTCGTGCGCTGCTTTGGGGTTGAAGGGGAAGGAGGCGCCGAGCAGGAGCTCGTGATCGACTCGAGCGACGGACTGGCCGCACAGAGAGATCGTGTGACCGTCGTGCCAAAGATAGAGGAGCCGCGAGCGTTCCTGGAGGCACTAGTTGGGGAGATGCTGGGTGGCCTACTCGCGGAGTTCGCCAACGTCGTGCGTAGCCGTCTTCACGCATGCTGCGTGTTTGCCTGCCTTCACCATCTGACCCCTGTTATCCGGCCGCAGGCAACCCTACTTGAGTCTCCTAGCGGCATGGCGCTGCTTCAGCAGCACTCGCTTCCCCCTCTGTCACTCGCGGCGTCCATCCCCACCAGCACCCCTTCTCGCCCTTCTTCGCCATCGCCTGTCCCCCAATTCTCGCTCCTACGTGGCGAGACCCTCCCAACTCGCACCGGCTCGCCGCTAGCCCGCCAACAGCCGCAGCTCGGGACTGGCCACCCCTCCACACCCAATTTCTCGGCCGTGCCTGTGCGCCCGGAGTCGCTGCAGCGCTCGACGACGTCCTCCAACCTCCGTGACGAGGGCAGACAGCAGATTGAAAAGCCGCCAGAAGCGCCCCCACCAGGACCCGTTAAAACCTCCTTTGGCGGCGTTGGGCGCAAGCGCGTCCCTTCGTCAAACCCGCCTGCGTTGTCTCCGGTCTCGTTGCCCTCAGCGCCGCAACTCAACGTAACGGCTTCCAATAGCGCCACTATTGCCGCGTTACCTCTCGCAGCAGCGCGCTTGGCCAGCGTCCTCGGTTCTCTCTACCTTCTCGCAGGCCGACTGGGCGATGCGCAGCAGTCGTACCTCGACGCGCTGTCACAGCTGTCCAAGCTCCCAGCCGCACTGGCCGGCGCGGGCGACTCGCTCTGGCAAGGAGCGACGCTCGAAGGCCTGGCAATCTCTTCGCTCCTCATAGAATGTAAACCCAAGTCGCCCGCATCAAAGGACGCCGTCCCGCCTGCGCCCGCGCACGAGGCCATCTCAACGCACCTCGACAGCGCGCTCGCCGCGTATCATCGTGCGGGGCCGATTGCGGCCACCGGGGGCAACCCGTTTCCGGAGTTGTACGTCAACTGCGCGCTGCGGCATGCGCGGTTGCTCGTCGTCCTCCGGCAGCGAGGACAGCTTGCGCCGTTCATCCTTCCCTTCCTGCCGCTTCCTCCAGGGCCCATCGACGGCCCTCCATCCCCGCCCTCAGTACCCGCGATCAGCAAGACGCAAGCTGCTCAAGTTGCAGGTGCCGCACACGGACCCTGGCTGTTCCTCCTTCCCGCGTCGGACCGCCTGGCGGCGCTGCGCGTGCTGGTCGGCGTGTCGCGCGCGCTCGGGATGCGCCGCAAGGAGGGCATGTACGCGCGCATGGTTGTTGGCTGCCTCGCCGAGATGCTCGTTCTCGCCCGCATCGCCGCTGCGTCCGCGGCGCCTACGGAGAACGCGGGCGTCGGGGTGCGCGTTGACGACGGGAAGGAGGGGAACGCGGCACTGCTCGAGCTCGTCGACTCCTACCTCCTCTCGTACGGGGTCGACGTCGAGGCTCCGGGAGGCGTGTTCATCGGCGAGGGAGAGAGAGAGGTGAAGGCGATCAGGGGCGGCGCTGAGCAAGAAGCCCTTCGGGTGGGCTGGCCGGAGCTGCAGCTGCGCGCCCTCAGAGACAGCATAGCGCTCGCAGAGACGCTGCCGGGTGCGCAATATCCCTGCTCTTCCGCTCCGGGCCATGCGCTGACTTGCTCCTTCCTTCGACGCAGATCATCACTCGGTCACGACCTACGCCCTGACCCTCCTCGCGTCCCTTCGCTCGTTCCTCCCCGCAGGCGAGCAAGCCCACCTCGCGTCCGTCATCTCGCGTGCGGTTGGCGTCGCCCGGCGGCGGGGCGAGCTGAAGGGCGGCGACCGGCTCAGGTTCTGGGGCGGATGGGTCGTCATGAGCCTCGAGGTCGCGCCGTATGTCCTCCCGCTGCGACATGATCCGGACGAAGAGAGCTCACCTGATATGTCGCTGGACAGTCTACCGGCAACAAGCATACCGATACAGCACGACCTCGAGGATCGGCAAACCACATCCTCCTCGGCGGTCGTACGCGACCCGTTCCTCTTCAACCCGCGCGTCATTGCCCGCCTCGGTGCAGTTAGTCTCGCCTTTCCTCGCTCCCGCTCTTCCAAGCCTACCACTAAAGCCCAGATTGGGTGGATGCAGTCCACGGTCGTGCAGGGCGAGGCGTTTGATGTTTTCGTCACGCTCCAGAATGAGTTTGCATTCCCACTGGAGGTGCAGAATGTCCGGCTGAGGTGCGCCTGCTCCCGCTCGGCTCTTCTCAACCTGCAGCGCCATTGACAGGCCTTTTGCTCGACAGCACGACAGGTCCCGAGATTGTGTGTGACCCCCTCGCGGTGCTTCTCGCGCCTAACTCGGTCCAATCCGTCAAGCTCTCCGCCTTCGCGACGGCCCCGGGCAAGCTGACGATCAAGGGCTGCGTTGTGCGCCTGACGGATGGGAGCGAGGCCGAGTTCCTGCTGCCGGTGCACGACCAGGCCGAGGAGAAGCGACAGCGCAAGCGCGCGAGCAAACGCGTCGACGAGGAGCGCGCGCTTAAGATGAGCGGGCTCTCGCGCGTGCTCGGCGACCGCGCGAAGAGGGACGCCGGGGGAGGAAAGGAGGAGCAGGACGCGACGTTCCTCACGTGCGAGGTGTTGCCGGAGCAGCCGCGGTTGCGCATCCGGGGCACATCACTCACGCACGGGGCGATGATGCTTTACGCGGGAGAGGAGTACGTCCCCTGTCCCTCCGTTACGCCCCTTTCGAGCGTGGCGCTGATTCCCTTGCGACCCTGGGCGCAGAACGAAGGTCCGCATCACGCTCGAGAACACCGGCCACCTGCCCGTCAATTTTCTCAAACTCTCCTTCCAAAATTCGACCACCGCAGCCGTTGAGGCTTCACTGGCAGATGGCGAGCTCTCCGCGGGCGAGGCGTACGAGCTCGAGTCGTCGCTTGTCCACCAACCTGTGTTCCGCTGCACGGCGCCTGCCGCTGGCGAGAGCGTGCGCATCGAGCCGAGGGGCCGGTACACGGCCGTCGTGACCTGCCGCGGCAAGCTCGGGTGCGCGTGGGGGAACGTTCAGGTCAGCTACGGGTTTGTCGATGGTTCGCGCGAGGGCAGCGAAAGGGAGCAGGGGAACAGGACTTCGTTTTACACACGGCAGATCACGCTCCCGATCCTCATGTCGGTGTTCCCGACGCTCGAGTGCGCGGCGCTCGACATCCTCCGCCTCCCGTCGCTCCCTTCTGCCTCGCCCACGCCGGACGAAGCGGGCGCATTGGTCCGTGCGCTCCGGACGAAGGACGGCCAGGAGCAATGCCTCGTCGCGCTGGACGTGCGCAACGTGTACTCGCAGCCTTTCGAGGTCACGTTCAGCCGGCGGAGCAGCGAGCACGCCTCATTGTCGGACAGAGAGGGCGCGTCGTCCACGCGGCTCATCTCCCCAGGTGCAACCGAGCGGTCCGTCTCCCCTTTCCATCCCCCCCCCCCTCCCACTTTACTCTGACCCCCCCCCCCCCCTTCCCCACCCTTTTCGCACCCAGGATCCTCCTTCCCCTGCCGCGCCTCCTCCTCCCCCCTTCGCAGACAGCCGCCCCGATTCCGGCCCTCACCGACCGCCAGTTCGTGCTCTCCGCGCGCGCAAAGGCCGCGCTGGCCGCACCCGGCGAGGAGGGACGGACGCGGGCGCTGTTCTGGTACCGGGAGGCGCTGCTGGCCGCGGTGGAGGCAACGTGGCGGGATGTACGTCGTCTGTTTCATTCTACCCCCTGAACTTGTTTGACGCGCTCGAGAGTGGTCCGAGCTGACCCTCATGATGTGGCGGGAACAGCCCGCTTCAGGCCGGACGGGCCTCCTCTCTCTGCGCGCCCAGTCCCTCACGCAACCGATGCTTGATGTCCTTCGGCTCGACGAGGTCGCGATCACGCTTGCGGTTGTCGCGCCTTCGCACGGCGCAGCGGAGGCGGCCGGTGCCGGCGGACAGAGGCCGGTGCAGGCGGACGAGTTCTTTGAGGTCGTCGTGACGGTCCGGAACCGGCTTTGTGCGTCCGCCCACTCTCTCCCACTTTCCCCTCCCTCTCTCCCTTCCCTCGCCCGCCGCCGCTCTGCAGCTAGACCGGCTCCCAGCTGAAGCCGCCTTCCACGCCACGCCTGCCCTCCCGCAGCCCGCCCGCTCACCCCGCTCATCCACCTCTCGACCGCCCTCCCATTTGCCGCGCCCTCCGCCTGGTCGCACACCCCCTCCGCGAGCCTGTCCGCCCCGCCCTCAGCGACCGGCGCCGGCGCGCCGTCGGCGTCCCTCGTCGCCTCCGGCCTGCCCGCGCAGACTCTCGCCGGCGAACGGGCGCTCGCGGCGGGCGGCGGCGAGGCGCGCGTGCGGTTCGCGCTCGGCGTGCTTGCGCGGGGGACGGTCGGGGTGCGGGTGTGCGTCGAGGATGTCGGCGGGCGACCGCGCCGGCGGGGAGGGAGACGGAGGCTGCTTGCCGCCGAGGAGGGAGCCGGGGAGGAGGGCAAGGGGCGGAAGGTCTGGGAGGAGGAGGCAGAAGACGAACGGGGCGTGTGGTTCTCGGACGTGCTCGCCATTGACGTCGTATGAGGACGCCTCTTTCCCCCCTCCCCCCCTTTCCGCGCTCGCCTGTGCTTTTTGTCTTCTGGATGCGAGGAAATTGGAAGCGCTCACACACACGAGCCCTTCCAACCCGAGTTCCAGCTCGAAGCGTCTTGCTGGAAAGTGGCACGCGCTATGCACCTCCTCCCCCCCGCTACCCCCCCCCCGCGCCCTGCGCTCACTCCCTTCCCACTCACCGCCCCCTCTTACCCTTTCACCTTCGCCCGCGCAAGGCCGTACGACCGGTACAACCCACGCGTGCACCGCGGCGCTCTCGCGATGCTGACGGTCGGCCCGGTGAGTCCGCTGTCGAGCGCGGGATCGTATTGTGCAGGACCAGCAGGAGAGGGGCGCGGGTCAGCCTGCGCTTTCTGCCTTCAGCAAGCGAGCGTAAAGCCGACGGGTACACGCGGTTGGGGAACATTCCCCGTGCGCGCCGTCAAGGGCTGGTCAGCTCCGCCCGAGGGGAGGAGGGTAAGAAACTGATCGTCCGCGAGCAGCTGGGGCTCGTCGGCGCCGCAGCGCAACCGCGCGCCCTCCCGCGGCCTGCCACCCCTGCTGTCCTTGCCAGCGCCCCCTGACTGGCAAGCCACCCGCAAGCGAGAGGGAGGGAGGGACGCACCGGTCGCGGCCGACGCAGCTGCCCGCCTGACGTCCTGCTGGCCGGCGAGAGGCGACTGCGCGGATGGCATTAGTGGCAAGCTGCTTAGGTCATCATGGTCCCGGGGGCGCTGTGGCTTAGCTCATCGTGAACCGCGGTTCAGGATTAGCTCAGCGTGAACCGTGGTTTCGGCTTAGGTCAGCGGCAGGGGCCGTCCGTGCGTTTGCGCCTTGCCGCCGTCCGCCTCGCCGCCCTCCCTTCCCCGCCCGTCGCTCCTCCCCTCGCACGCTCCCGGCCATGCGCCCGACCCAAGCGCTCGCCCGCAAGACCGTCGTCCGCCAGCCGTCCAAGGGCTTCAAGTTCCCCAACAGCCACTATGACCAGCCCCACCTGCCCATGCGCGCCGTCAGTCCCTCGCCCCTCCCTGCTCTGGGCCTGCCCGTGCTCTGTCGTCCCCTCCCGGCCTGGCGCGCGCGCGCTCGCTCGCCTGCCTCGTCGCTGTCGTCGTCATCGCCGCCGCCACCGTCGCCGTCCGCTGACGTCCTCTTCCCTCCCGCGCGCAGGACTGGCACCCGATCAACGTGCACAACCTCGTCGAGCGCAACAATGGCGCCCTGGCGTCGCAGTTTGACTTCTCGCGCTCGCGCGACTCGCTCTTCAAGATCCTCGGCTCGTGCAAGGCCGCGTTGCGCGAGTACTGGATGCCGTCGATGAAGGACCGGTTTGTGCGTGTCCCTTCTCCCTCCCCCTCTCCTTCCCTTCGCTTCGTTGCTGTGGCCTGCGGGCTAGGTGGCTCTGTCTGGGAGGGTGATTCGAGCCTGGGGAGCTCGGCGGAGTACAAAGCAAAGGGGGGTCGGGCAGGGAGAGCGCTTGCAGAGGTCGGCGAAGCAGCCGGGGAGAGTTTGGAAGAGCGGCTCTCCCTCCGCCAGGCTCCGCTCTGTCGGGCCTCGCCGGGCGCTGGCCCCTGCCTCGTCGTCTCGCCCGAGCAGAGCGCCAGGGCCCTCTCTCTCGCTGCCATGGGCTTTCGTCGCTGCTCTCTAGAAGTACCTGCTGGCTGACCTTGTGTTCACCCGGCCTCCTTACCCTCCCCCTTTCCCCACTCGCAGTTCCGACGGTGGTACCTCCCGACCACGCTGCCCACCATGCAGCCCACCGCCATCACCTCGCCGACGCTGCTCCCCTCCGCAAAGTCCATCACCAAGTGGACGCGCCCGGGCAAGGATGGCGGGCGGCACGCGGTCGAGGCCGCCGAGCTGCACTCGTACCTTGCCGCGCAGGCGCCGACGGGACCCTTCATGTTCCGCGAGCTTGAAAGGCGGATGGACCACGTCCTGTTCAGGGGCGGTTTTGCCGACAGCGTCGAGATGGCGCGCGGGATCATCGGATCGGGCGCGGTCAGGCTCAACGGCAACATCGTGCGTCCCTCCCCCCCTCCCCAACTCCTCTCCCCAACTCCTTTCATCGCTCGCGCCACCGCCGCCGTTGAAGCGGGACGGGCATCACGACTGACTTTCTCTCTCTCTCTCTCTCGGTTTCTGGGTGCGCGCGCGCGCGCAAAACAGGAGACGCAACGGCACCTGCGACTCCTCCCCGGCGACTTCCTCGAGATCAACCCTGCCGCGCTCCCGTTCCTGAACCGGCCGCCACTCGAGCACGTTGGGCTCGCCGACAAGACGTCCAAAGGCCTGTCGTACGACCTTGCGGTCGGCGCGCGCAAGGTGCTCGTCGAGCTCGTCGGGCTCACGCCCAAGCAGGCTGCGTTCGCGCTCACGCCCGACGCGCGCGACGCCGAGGAGGCAGAGGCCGCGAAGGCCGCTGAGGAGGAGGAGGGAGAAGAAGGAGAAAGCGAGGCGAGCAAGCTGCGCAAGGCCGAGCCTGCGCGCGCGCCGACGTGGCGCGCGCGCGCGGTGCTCGACGCCTGGCTCGACGCGGGCGGGGCGCAGTTCGGCGCCGACATGGCGCCCCCGCTGGCGCAGGAGACGATCAAGGCGCTCCTCGAGCTGCCGGTGACGGCTGCGGACGTGCGGACCGAGGCGGAGCAGGGTCAGAGCCTGCGCGAGCGCAGGATCCGCCGCGAGGGCGCCCGCGCGGGCCTGACGGCTGAGGAGGTTGCGGTGAGGCTCGCCGAGGACGACGGGGCGGCCGGCGGCAAGGGTCTGTTCCTGACGGACGAGGACGAGCCGAGCGCGGCGATCACGGCCGACGTGCTCGCCGTCCGGTCCAACGCCGGCGTGCAGCTTACGCCGACGCACTACCCGGCCCTGCCGACGGATCCGTCGGGCACGCGCGACTTCCACCTCCCGCCGTTCGCCGGACCGGGTCTGTTCGTGCCGGCGTACCTGCAGCCCAACTACCGCTACTGCACGCTCACGTACGTCCGCCACCCGCAAGCGCGGCACAACTACAACGAGATCCCCTCGCCGTTCAACGCCAAGGGCGATGCGATGCGGCGCGCGTGGGAGTGGTACCGCGCACGCAAGTTGCGCAGGAAGACGTACGCCGGCGGCCTCTACCCCGGCGGGATCGACGCTCGCGCCAGGCGGCTCAAGATCAAGCGCGGGCCCGAGGTGCGCAGGTCGGGCGTGCACGAGGACTTCTACTAGAGTGCCCGTCGCGTCGAAGAAAGGGCGGGAAGAGGGATGTGCATGTCTCTTCCGCTCAATCCTCACCCTTTGCTGTCTTGCGAGAGCTCAGAGGGGAGCAAAGTCGGATGAACACGCGCGCAACGTGGAGCGCGCAAGACGAAGAAAGGAAGGCGGGGCATGCATGCAGACGAGGCAGGATCGAGAAACGTACAGCAGACTGAGCAGGAAGCGTGCGTGCGTTGCAGGAGTGGGATACAAAGTGGGGAGGGGATGGGGTGGAGCATGACCGAAAAGGACCTCGGGAGACAAGGGGGGTTGCGTTGTCAAGTGCAGAAAGACGGAAGCCAAGAGGCGCCCTCAACCCCGTGTCTTGACCGCCAGGTCGTTCCGCACGCCGCGCAGGCTCGAGACGAAGAACGCCCGCGCGTTGTCGCTCATCGCCGCCGCCGGGCCGGCGCTGCGGCCCTGGACGAGCATGTCCTCCGCGCGCGCGAGGGCCGGGATCACCTGGGCGATCACGCGGTGCGCGTACGGGAGGATGGTGGCGTCCTGCGGTTCGGTGCACGGGCGAAGAGGGGTGTCAGCGGCGGCGCACAAGGGAGGGGGGGGGGGGGGACGCACGCTCGTGTCGAGGAGCCGAGCGGCGCGGGCGATGACGACGATGGCCGAGGCAAAGTCGGCGGTGTTCGCGAATGCCTGGCGAGTGCGTGAACCAGAGGTCAGTCAGCGCTGAGCTCGGAGGGTCAGTTAGAAAGCGAGAGCACGCACCCTCGGCAGGGACTCGGTGAACTTGTGGATCGTCGTGAGCAGCACCGCCTGGCTGAGCGGACCCCTGCCCTCGGGCCCGACGAAGGCGCGCGCATCGGGCGCGACGTCCGGCAGCACGGCGTCGAGGCTGCCTCCGATCCTGCGCGTGAGCGCGGCGAGCGCGCCCGGGTCGGGTGAGAGGAACGCCTCGGTGAAGGCATCGCCCCAGTCGGTGACGGGCGCGACGACGGGGAAGCTGCTGCCGTCGCGCGCAGCTGCGGCGGACGACGGCGGGAAGGGCGGCGGCGGCGCGGAAGCGAGCGGCTGCGGCTGTGGGTACGCGAGCGAGGAGGGGTAAATCGGCATGGTCGGAATGGGGACGGGCGACCGGATCGAGGGCGGATTGCCGAACGGCGCCGTGGACGAGAAGGATCCTTGCGAGATGTGGTTGGGCTTGGCGTGCGGTTGGTGCTGGTGGTGCTGGTGCAAGTGGTGCGACCCAACTTGAGGCAGCAGCTCCTTCACCATGGACTCCGGACTCGTCTGCCGCGGGTGCTGCGGGATCGCGACGACCTGCTGTTGGAGGCTCACGACAGTGCTCTGGAGCTCGGCAACCTGCCTACCGAGCGCCTGAATTTGGCCCGCCATTTCGGACAGCAGGTCGTTGGTCTCGACCAGCGCGCCGCTCTGCTCGCGCACGATTTCCTTGCGGATGCTGCAGACGTGGATAGCACATCAGCACTTGCCCTAGAAGAAGAGGAAAAAAGGAACTCACTTGATCATGTCCTCGCGCACCTGGCGCGTCAGCGCCGCGCCCATATCGGCCGTTGCAGCGTCGTACGAGGGAATGAGCGTCTTTCCCACAAGGTCCTTGATGGCCTTATCGATCGTGAGGAACACAGTGCGCGAGTTGACAGCCTCTGCCAGGCCGCGCGCAATCTCCCGCTGGACGACGGACCGTACTTCGCCCTGGACGATGGCCGACAAAGCGGGCAGGACAGAGGACGAAAGCTCGGCCTTGACCGCGTCGGTCACGAGCGACGACTGGTTGGCGCTCAACTCCTGCGAGAGGACGGCGAAGATACGCTCCTGCCGGCGGAGGTCGGTCGCCTCGAGCTTGTCACTCTGCAGCTGCAGCGACGACTTTAGGCGGCTGACTATATTCTCCTCAAGCTGCAGAGACAAAAGCGCGTGACGCTATGTCAGGCACGAGAGCACGCGTGACGAGCAGGCGACACACCTTGGACATCTCCCGCTGAAGCGCACTGCTGAGGTCACTGTCCTGCGGGGCGACGTGCGCCGCGTCGTGGACGGAAACTGACTTGGCCGCCGAGTCCTCCACACGGGCGGAGGCGACGGGGACGTCCTCTGACGCAGGGACCTCCAGCGCTTTCGGAGCGGCGGCGACCGGGGGCGGCGGGCTCGGCGCCTGCTGCACGGGAGGCTTCGCGGCGTCGACGACGCTGAGGACATCCTCGGCGGCCATTGGAGGTGCAGCCGGCGACGCCGGAGCATCCGAGGCAAACAGCCGATCCACTTCTTCGGCAGAGAACCGCAGCATGTCGATCCCGCTTGGCGACACCGTGAAGGCCTCAAAGTCTAGCGGCTCGACGACGAACCCCGCGAGCGCTTCGTCAAGCGGGAATTCGAGCACCCTCCCGAACACCGCCCGGTTGGCCGCGGTGCTCCCGCGCGAGAGTTTGAAGGCAAAGAGCGAGCAGCGCGCGCTGTTGCCGACAAAGAGGAGCGACCTTTGGCTGTCGAACGCGAGCTTGTTGAACATCGGTGTCGCGTCCGGGGCTGTGAAGCGGAGCTCGTCGAGCGGGTTCGTGAAGTCGGGGTCGCCAGACTCGGCGCTCGATAGGCTGAAGAGGCGAAGCGTCGTGCCTTTGGCCGTGCCGAGCAGGAGCAGGTCCGAGTCTAGTAGTTCCACCGAAGAAGGGGCGTCACCCGTGGCGGTGCCCCCGAAGAACTGCCTTGTCCCGAAGGCCGCATCGATGAGGTAGAGCGCGAGCGAGCCGTCCAAAGAGAGGATGGCAACCTGCGTAGCCCCGTCTGCGGCCGGGTGAACGGCGAAGTCAACGATGCCCTCGCCGTCGATACGGCAGCCGAACGGCTGGGCCTTGATGCTGGCGAGGTTGACCGGGTTCCTGCGCGACCAGCCGGCGCTAAGGTGCTCGACGTCGAGGAACCAGACACTCGAACGTGAGGCGACAGCCAAGTGAGTAGGCGAGAACCAGCGAACGAGTTTGAGGTGCGTCGCGTCATCGTCCGTCGGTGCGGTGGCGTAGACAAGCGAGCATCTTGAGAGGGACCGTCAGCCTAGACGTTCTACATCTCAATGCTTAGTGGACGTACTCAGGCTCGTCCTGCGTCCACGACGTTGGCACACGCCAGACGATCAGCCCTCCGTCGGACGTGACGACTGCGACGAGCCCTCCGTGCGTCGTGAGGTCGACGATTTGTGCTTCACGTTGGTGCCACTCGTGCCACTCGGTCGGGAGCTGGAGAAGAGCGCGCGCGCCTGTCGTCTTGTCGATGAGGCGGACTCGATCTGTCCGGTGTCTCACGGTCAGCAGCGTCAGGGCCTGACGAAGAAGAAGATGGAGACATACCCTTGTTCAAATGGTACGAGATGTACGTTGTGCCGTCAACGGTGCACCCGGGCGCGTAGACGAGCTCGGAGGGAAGGAGGGTGATGGGACATCTGCGCATGACGTCCTCTGAGGTAACCAGGGCCGCTGGGTTAGGCTGCGAAACGTCAATGGCCGAAAAGCGGTCCCTCGCAGGAGCGGAGATCGGCGCTGCTCCGCTGTAGGACCGACGGCAACCATCAGCTTAAGTTGGGAGCCAAGAAGCACGGCCTAACGCACCCAACAGTTTGCAGGTCCTTTGCCTTCCATCTGCCCGACGGGAATACCTCGTCCTTCTTGACCGCCGAAACTCCGCTGGCTACCCTCCTGTGCCCGAGCGGGTTTTCGGCAGCTGGCGCCGTTTGCGCGGTGGCAGCCGTGCGGGACTTGGCGGGCGACCCGGAGAGCGTGGGGGACGCGCCGCGCGCGATCGATGGCGTCGGCGGCGTCGGTGCGGGCGGGAAAAGGTTCGGCGCAAGCTTGTCGGTAGCGATCGCGGTTGAGGAAGAGGAGGGCAGGGCATGAACACTCGTCGACCGCGGGACGGCAGGAGCAGCGGCTGCAGGCGATGAAACGCGCGCTGAGCCGTGCGCCGAGGCGGACGCGCTGACCGAATTGGCGGACTTTGACCGCTTGCCGAATGCTGCGTCGAAGGGGGAGACGAAGTTGCTGAACACTGGCCTGGGCTTCTCGGCCTGCTGCTGCTCGACCTGCGGCATCGCCGCCGGCGCCTGCTGGACCTGGATGGGCGGCTCAGCCACGGGCTGGGGCTGGGGCTCGATGCGCAGCGCCAGCGAGTCGGACGGCGGCGGCGAAGGAGTCGTGAAGCCCGTGCTGAGAGATAGGGGAGCAGGCCCTCCGGCGGCCTGCGGAGGCGAGACGAGGGGGTTCATGGAGGTTGCAGGAGGAGGAGACTGCGGTGTCTCGATGGGGAGATGAGGGGGCTGGCCGGCTGGCGAGGTCTGGCTACCCAAAGGAAGTCTGCATACAGGTGCGTTAGTGAGAGAGCTGCCAGGGCTACAGTAGACACAGGACGCACCCTCCGAGGAGCATCTCCATGAGACTCGTACCTCCCATCTTGCCACCAGGGCTGCCGGCGAGCGACAGGTCGGACCTCGCCGCCGGGGACGCCTGCTGCTGAAGGCCTGAGCTACCGATGCTCCGCGCAGGCGACGATGAGTGCTGATCGTTTGGCTTCTGGTTGAGCAGGTCGAGCAAGCTCGAGCCGGCTGCGGCGGACGGGGGCGGTGAAGCTGGGGAGAGCGCCGATGGTGGAGGAGGGGGAGCTGCTGAGGCAGAACCCGACGCCGGCCCTCCGCCCCCGCTGAGCAGCCGAAGCAGGTCGTTGACGTCCGCACCCCCGCCTGGAGATGCTGGAGATGGCGGCGCAGGACTCGGAATCGGCGTGCTGCCCGCGAGGCCCTGGAGGAGCGAGGCGAGGTGCGAAGCCGGGGGTGGAGGGGACGCCATGATGGTATGAGGCAAACCGATGGCAAGCTGCGGGTCGGTCTACGGCAAGCCGAGCGGACGCGGGAGCGACGGAGAAGGTGCGCCCGATGCGGTGCTGTGTGAGGAAGAAGGAAGGCCGGTACGGGCGAGATGGCGCGGACGGTTCGCTGGCAGATGTTGCTTCGGCGGCGGCGGGCGGCGGAGAGGCCACAGCGCCGCGCACAAGTCCCTCGGAGACGTTCTCAGGGTACATGCACTCTTTGCCTCACCTCCAGCAGCAGCAGCTGCTCCTCAAACTGAAGTGGGTCAGAGAGCAGCACTGACCGCTGACTTGCTGAGCTGCTCTGTAGTCACAAAGCCGAGAGACGGCAGCGCGCAAAAGACATCGACATCGCGCGCACGCCCCACCTGCCGTCCCGACAATTCGTCCTCTCCTCTCCCCGACTCCACGCCGCCAGCCTGGAGGGCGTCCTCAGGACACCTGTGCCGGCTTTCCTTCCCTGGATGGTGCTGCTGTGCGATCCCCGCACGCCTCTATGCACCTCGCTGTCATCGCCTCCTGCAACCCGTTCTCTTCCCGCGCAACCAGAGAGTTAGCAAGGTGATTAGCACGGCCTCTGCCCTCGGTCAATGACGCGCCCCTAGTCCAAATTAGTGGTGCCTCGCTGCAGGGGAGACCGACCGACATCTGACACCCGCGGAAAGGGTCAGTTGTGCTGCTGGGTCGGGCTGCGACATCTATGAGAGACCTTCGGACGATTAATGCTGCGGAAGGCAGAACCGAGAGATCAGGGAGAAGTGAGTGATGAGACGGGTTTCTGAAAGGATGCGCAGGGAGATGAAGCGACGATTTGTCTCGGTTTCGCCTTGGGATGGAGAGCAAGAAGACGGAGCGCAGGTAAAGATACGAGAGACGTCCGAGGAGTGAACGTTGAGACAGACGCCGCTCCTCTCGCCCGGGTCGAACTCTGTTCGCTTGCAGGCCAAGAGGCGCTGATAGCGTGTCTGGGAGTTAGCGCGCATCACAAGGGAGGTAATGATGCCAGGAGGAGGAAGGGGGAGCGCTAATTAGAGTGTAGGATGAGAGTGAGACAGGTCGCTCCTGACGAGAGAGCTGGGGAGGCGGCTGCCTTGCCCCGGCGCAGCATGCGAACCCAGGGGATCGGCGCAACCGATTACACCGGTCAGAGGGGCGCTGCGTCGCGACCCGTTACGCCGGTCACAGAGGCGCAGCGTCGCAACCCGTTACGTTGGTCAAAGGGGCGCTGCGTAGGCCCGCCGTGCCAACCTTGCGACGAGTGCGCAGGATGTGCTTCCGAGGATCCGTCGCGCCGGGCACACTCGAAGTTCGTGCCCGCCCAAGCCCACATCTGCGCTGCACCTGCACACGAAGAGTCGACGCCTCGTCGTCTCGCAGGGTGCGCAAGTGGGCGGCAGCGATCCCCGTAAGCGCCTGTCAGTCAAGTTGCGCCAGTGGTTTGTTGACGAGGCTAGGGTCCTGCAGCCGGGATGTCCCGCGCACCCTGTCCTGCGCCAAGCAGGCGCACACGTCAGAGCAGCAGCCGGTAGCAGCAGCCAGACATCGGGGAGTGATGCAGGAGAGTGCACCGGGGTAAGCTTTCAGAAGCCAGAAGCTAGTAGGCAGCTGCAACAGAGACGAGTTTCGGCTGCGAGGGGAGTTGTGGAGACCGGGAGAGGAGGGGAGGGGCTGCCAGCTGTCGCCGCTTGCAGGGACGGTGAAGCCAAAGTTGTAGGCGGCCACGCCTGGCGTGCGTGGGATTGAGCTGCGCGATTGCACCTTGTCTGCGGCTGATCAAGGGGGGCTTCGCAAGTGAACACGTCTCGGTTGCAGCTGGGGGCCGAGGGGGAAGGAGCCAAAACTCTAACTCGTCCGAGGCCGCCGACGTCCACTCCTCTGCCCCGGCACACGCTGACGACCCGCATCCGCCGTCGTGGAGCGTGCGCGCTCACCGTTCCACCATCTGACCGTCCGTCGGCCCGCGGAGCGTTTGAGAGCACTGTGTGGTCGCTCGGGGAAAAAGGTTCTGGTAGGCGCAGCCCTGCTCTCCTCTCCCTTTGCTCCTCGCTCAACACCTCCGACGCACAAGTCTCAGCAACCGGTCCCCAACCCCACCCTCCCCCAGTCCTGGCAGCGCTCGCAAGTCGCATCCCTTAAAATCGGACCAACTCACTTGCCCTCTCCTCTCTTCCGGTCCCTCATCCGCTCTCCTCTGCTTCTGCGCCGGTCCTCATCCCTCCTCCGCAGCCCCCTTTCACACCTCGAGCGAGCAGCACCTTTCCCCTTCATCATGTCCTACGCCGCCTGGCCTGCTTCCTCCTCTACCGCCTCGTCGTCCGTCGTCGAGTCGGAACCCACCTCCAGTAGCATGCCCGTCTACTCCAACGAGGACTTCGGCTTCTACTCCTCGGGCTCCCCGCAGCAGCAGCAGGACGACGTCTTTTTCTCGTACCCGACCTTCAGGGACGCCCAGCCGGTCGCCTCCTCGTCGTCACCCTCTGCCGGCTCGTCCTCGGCCTCGTCCTCGTCGACCCCTCCTACGCCCAACAAGGCTTCGGCTGAGCCCTTGCCGTCGCCTCTCACTTTCGATGCCGATACCACGCCGTCAGCAACGGCACCCCTTGGCTCTGGATGGGTCTCGTCCACCCCTTGCCTGTCGTCAACCGCTTCAGTCGCCGAGCGCTGCAACGAGACGGGCTTCTTCCTCACCCTCTCGTCCGAGGTCGACAAGAAGCTGCGTACGGTTCAGGTGAGTATTTTTCCCTTCCCTTTCATCCGCAGCATCAGTTGACTGACCCTACTTTTTCGCCCTATGACAGGCTTGCGACGCCTGCCGTGCCAGGAAGGCCAAGTGCGACGGCCTCAAGGACTCGTGCACGCGCTGCATTCAGCGCGGCGTCTCGTGCTCGTATACGACCAGCCCACGCCGCCCGGCCAAGGCGCCCAAGCGCCCTAGCGTGTGCTCGTCGCGCTCCGACTCGATGTCGTCCGCGTCGTCGTCGGCGGCGGCGCTCTCGCTCGCATCGCACGTCAAGCTCCAGTCGCTCGCTTCCAACTCCCAGGCCCGCCGCTCGTCGAAATTCGCCCGCCGCGAATCGACCGACTCGGTCGTCTCTGCCTCGGAGCCGCTGATCGTCGAGCCGTCCGCGCCGTACGACGAGCACGAGTACGCCGGCGAGCTCGCCTACGGCTGGTCGGCGGACGGCCTGGCCTCGCCGTTCGAGCTTTCTTACGCGCCCGTCCAGCCTCAACCGGAGCACGGGTTTTACTCTACGCCGGACGCCCGCTCGACTCACCCCTACCGCCGCGCGTCGTTCCAACACGCGCCCGCGCCCTACTCTTTGCCATACCCGCGCCAACGGTCCGCCTCGCACCAGGTCTCCTCCGCGGTCGGATTCTTCGACTCGCCCACCCCCGCGCAGGTGTACACGCCTATCAGGAGCGCGAGCCAGTCGGTCCTCGTCCACCGACGCAAGGCTCCTTCCGCGTACGCGCCCTACCCCACCTCGGAGAACGACTCCGCCGCCGCTGCCGCCGTCCCGGACGACGAGTTCTTCTACGCGCCCCGCCCGTCGGCCAACGTCTACCAGACGCCGGCCGGCCCACCGCGCCGCGTTCACTCCGCGCCCCAGCTCGCCCCGCCTGCGCTTTATACCCCGGCGTTCCCCTTGATTCACCACCACCACCCTCTCCAGCCGCAGCAGGAGACCGTATACGAGCCGTTCGCGACCGAGCCGCAGCAGGTCGAGTACGAGTCGTCGTCGGCCTGGACTGAGTCGCAGCCTCTCTGGGGCGACGCCGTTTACTAGATCTTCCCCTCTCCTTCCTTTCTTATCCCGATCCCATCTTGTGACACTACTGTATCATCTCTTCCTTGTAGCAAACCTCTGGGACACTTTACTATTTAGCCTCCTCACAGAGCCTCCTCACAGGACTCCAATCTAATGTCTAATGAAACCTCATCTTGATTCAGATACAGCGAGCGACTGAGCAGGGCGAAGGGAGAGTGCAACGACAGGAAGGATGGGCCGGGGGTTCTAAAGCAGAGCGCAAGCAAGCCAACGAGAGTGCGAGGTTGAGCAAGTGATAAGCAAGATAAAGGTAGATGAGATTAAGCAGAGGAGAGACCGTCAGGTTGTGCTAGGGTAGAATTCGGTGTAGACGGCCGACGGCTCGCCGTTATGCGTCACGAGCCCTTCTTGTTGACCGGATGCGTACCGCGGCGCCTCGTCACCGTAAGGTGCGAACGTCTCGGTCATCTGCTGCATCGGGCTCTGCTGGAGGAACGCGGTCGGCGGAGCGGCGGTGTACGACCCCGCTTGCGTGCCTGCTGGCCCGAGCGGGGGATGGAAGAAATCGCCCGACGTCGCGCTCATCATCGGGGACGTGCGAGGGTCAAACGACGCGGGCACAGATGAGAGGTACGGGTTACTATTGGCGGCGCCGGCGCCAGCGGCTGTCTGCCCGCGGGGGGCAGACAGCGGTCCGATGGAGCTGAGCGACTGGACGGGCGACTCGCCGTGCGTCGACGTGTACCCCGACGGGGTCGACTGACCGCTTGCGACCGGCCCGGACGTTTGTTGCTGTTGCTGTTGCTGTTGCTGCTGGTGCTGCTTGCCCACCGGTGAGCAACTGTCGGTCCACATCGGCGTCTGCTGGAGCGACTCGTCTGCGATGTTGAGCCCGCGAAGCAGCGTTGGAGGGACGGGCGACCACTGCGCTCGTTGCTGCTGCTGTTGCTCCTTCTCAGCGGATTGCGCTTGGATCGGCGGGAGGTGTACGTCGTCCGCGTTGAAGAAGGCTGGGGTGTACTGCTCGGAGGGCGTGGCGGCCGACGACTGGTAGCTTGCGTCCGACAGCTCGCTCTGGTACGAGTGATTGCGCACGGCGTACATCGGGCGCTGATCTCCCGGGACCCTCGCCTGCTGCTGGCTGAAGGGGAACGCCGAGCTGTCCGAGGGAGTAAAGACGTTCGTGGACTTCTGCGTCGATGCTTCGCGCTCGACCCGGCCGTTCCAGATCGCCTGCACGTGCTCGGCGCGCTCGTCCGCTTTCGAAAAGGCCCAGCGCATATCGTTGAGCGCCGTCAGGCAGCAGCGCATCTCGTCAGGCGTGCCGTCCTCGGCCGCGAGGATGCACGCGACGAAGTAGGTGCCGTCTGAGGGGAGCGCGTACAAGCCTTCAGAAACCAGCGCACAACGCAGCAAGAACACAAAGTGCCTACCTCGGACGAGACCACAGTCAAATTGGAACAGCGGGCCGCCAAGGTTGCGCCAGACGATGGTGATGACGGATTTGGCCATGGCAACGCACTTGGCTTCCGCGATCGCATGCAGGCGGTTGACCTCGGCCTCTGGCGCGGCCTTGCTCGCGCTGATTTCGCTGCGTGGCGTGTACACGATGCGCGAATAACGCTCGTATAGAGCCTCGCGGATGACGGATTGGCCTGCGCGAATGACGAGCGGCCATCAGTCGCGAGCCAGACGAAAGCGGGCGAGGACAGCGACGCACACTCGAACAGGAAGATCATCCACCCGTCACAGAACCGCTGCAGCTCGTCGTGCAGCATGAGGTGGTTTCCCTGCGCCTCGTGCCTCAGCCGCTCAAAGTCCTCCCAGCACGAGTCGATCGCAGCCCACGCCTCGTACAGCACACCGACGTCGACCGCGGGCGCACGGCGCGCCTTGGGCCCCGTGAGTGCATGGTGGACAAGACGCGAGGCGTGGGCGATGCGGATAGGCGCGGCGGCGTACTGCGAGAGCAAGGTGAAGTACGAGGGGCCGCGGGCGAAGGGCTGGTTTGCGATCGAAGTTTGAAACGCGGCGAAGTCCTCCTCGTCGCTGTGAAGTTTTGAAGAGAGATCGTCAGCGCTCGGCGGCGCAAGGGACAGGGCAGGACACAACGCACAGGACGAGCTTCCCGCCCTTAAGGCCCGTCTTGATGCCCTCGTGCACAAAGCTGTACCAGTATAGCCGAACCTCGGTCATGGCGTCGTGCACACCCTTCTGCGGTTGGGCGCCGAATGAGTCGCCTGCTCGGGAGTGGCGGAGCGCGCCGTGCGTGACAGAAAGGGCGGCGACTTGATGGAAGGCGCAGTCGTACATCGCGAGCCGCTCGAGAGGGGACGAAGAATCTGCTGCACGGGAGGAGGCGGTTAGCCGCGCTTGCGGTCCTGGCAGTGACTGAAGCGACGCACCTTCCGTGAGGGGCAGCAGCAGCAACAGCGCCTGAGCACCTTCCCAGCTCGGCTTGCGCAACACCCCGAGCCGATCGACGTCCGCCAGACAGCGCTGGACGATCCAGCTGCTCTCTTTCTGGCGCTGCCTGCGCACATCGGCCGAGGGAGGCTGCGAGTCCTCGTTGCCGTCCGAGTCGACGCCGAACGAGCGCGCCCAAGCGAACAGCACACGCAGGAGGAGTGCGCCTACCGGACCGAGGTTGGATGCCTGCGGCGGGTTGGTCGAGAGGAAGCGCCGCTCGAAGTCATCGGGCTGGATAAGCGGGCCTGTGCGGAGACGAGGAAACTCAGTCAGACGAGCTCCCCCCTCACCCCTCCCCCCCTTCCTTCCCGAGAAGCAGGGTGTACGTACGTTGAAAACAAAGGCGTTTGAAAAAAGGGCTTTTGAGGAACGACGCCGTCAGACAAAGGTCGCCCAGGTCCGACCCGTCGAGTTCCTCCCCTCGGCCCATGTCCGGGCTCCTCGTCGAGGACTCGGTCTTGACCGAGCCGACGCTGCTGACGGTAGTCCTCCGCGTTCCTTGCGCGCCGCGCGCGGGTGTCGAGGCGGACGGGTCGAACGGGGCGCCGCCAAACGCAGACTGCACCATCTGGATTCGCTTGCCCTTGCGCAGGAGCTTGGGCTTGCCGCTTGCGGAGAAAACAGGGCCTGTCGGCATCGTGGGCGAGGTGGTGACCGACATCGTGGGTGAAGTCGACACCGAGCTTGCGGTGGGGTTCTTACTGAGTTCCTTTGCGGCGAATCCGTCGCTGAGGGGGACGAGTCGCATCCAGTCAGCGAAGGCTTGGGCTCAAAGGGAAGCAGTCACGACTCACACGCAGCGCAAGTTGCGTTCCTTGCAGTTGGTGCATGCAATGCGGTTGCCGTCGAGCCCGACAAGCTCGCCGCTGACCAGCTCGTACCCGCCGTTGTCCGAGATGGCCTGCGAGTTAGGGTGTGTGAGCAGCTGGGAGAGGTGCTGTGGCAGGACGTTCGTCCGGTAATGAGCCTTGATGTCGTGCAGGCTGTGAGCAGGCGAGCATGGACATCAGTTCGGAAGCCTTGACGAGGGAGGGCGTAGTCGGACTCACTCGCAGCGCACGCGTCGCATGCGGCATCCCCTGCGGAGCAAAGCACGCCGTCAGTCTCGAACGCGGCATCACGAAGCAGGACGCGCCTGGACTCACCCGCATGCCGAATACTGCGCCCTCGCCTTGCTGGCGTTCGCGCCGCCCTCCGCCAGCCCGTCCTCGCTCTTCATCCTGAGCCCGAGCACCGGCCTGCTCGCTCTATCCTTCCCCTTCCTGACTTTTCCTCCCGTCCCCGCTTCAGCTGTTCCAGCGACTGGCGTCGGCGAAAACGCCGCGACGGGCGGTGCGGTCGACGGCGCGAACGCGACGACGGGCAGCGGCGGGCTGGCGAGGAAGCTGGACGCCTCGCTTGGGGCCGACGTTGAAAACACGGCCGGCGACGGCGGCTGGAGGAGCAGGCGGTCGCGATCGACAGGGCGCGCAGGACCGGATGGGTGGTCGTACACCGTGCGCCCTCTGCCAGGGTTGAGCGAGGACGCCCTCGAGGACGAGATGGACGACGTCGAGCCGTGCGCATCGCGCGTCGAGGCCGGCGGCGGGGGGGCGATGGTGTATTGCTGGGCGGCCGAGCTGCCGATAGCGGCGTGCGGCGGCGGCGAGTACAGCGTGCGAGGGTCCATGTTTTGCTTGGTGATGTGGGCGGCACCGGACGACTAGTGCGGAGCCGAGCGCAAGGGAAAGGGGTGGGCGAAGAATCCGCAGGGAAAGGAGAGACGCGACGCGGAAGAAAGGGAAGAAGAGCGGCGTGGTGCGGATCGCGCACGAGGGAAAAGCCTGCTGCTGTGCTGAAGGTTGTCTGGCGGCGGCGCGTGTACTTGGTGCCTCGGCCGAGGGCGATGATGGTGGCAAAGGGGCAAAGTCCGACGACCGGTTGCCTGCTAGTGCTGGGGAGGGTTTCTCGTCCCATCCATTATGCCTTCTTTCCTTGCCCCTCTTTGCAAGCAAAGAAAGCAGCGAGCGAGCGAGCTACTGCTGCTGTTGCCTCCCCCACGGCTCGGGAGCTTTCACCGCCTCCTTCTCGAGTTGTTCCAGACTGCGCAGAAGGACGAGCTGGGCTTGATGGCCAAGAACGGCACTGGCTGCTTTGGCGTCCAATTTCCCCACCGCGCACACGCCGTGTGGCTTGCAGACGAGCGAGCGAGCGATGGCGCCGCGCGGGAGCGCAGCAGGGCGGAGGAGAAGGGGGGCGGGACGGGGGGGGGGGGGGACCGACCGGCTCTGCTGGCGGCAGACGGCTGGAATCCACTCCCGGTGTTTGCGGCGTTTCTTCACCGCGATGCCATCGAGAGGAGGCGTTCTCATCCGGCCTTGACGCTCGTGTGGGCTGGGACAGAGCCTGCACAGCTCGCTGCCGAGCCGCGTGAGCAAAAAAGTCGAGCTGGCGAGGACGAGCAAGGTAGCATGGCAGAGGGTCGGAGGGGGAGCCGAGCCGACGGCGACGCGCTCGCAAGACGGACGTCCTCCGTATAACTCATCCTCGACTCAGCCCGGCACATCCTATATTCCTGAGCCGATCAAGGGACAGAAGCTGCACAACGCCGCACCCCTCGCAAGCAGTATAAAACAGCCTTCAGCCCCAACTCTCTTCGAGCCCGCCACCTCCTGCTCTGGGCGCACGGCCTCCTCCCAAGGCTCGCTGCGCCCCGCTACCGCCCCTTCGACGTCGGCACATCCAACCCTCTACGCATCCGGTGCTCATTCATCCAGCCCGGCAGCTGCTGAGACTTCTCGAAGTGTGAGCACACCGCCTCTGCGACTGCAACTCCTCCTCCTCCATCTCGCAATCTGCCCCAAACGCATCGAGTCGACTCCGGCCTCCCCATTCCTCGCTTGCCCCAGAATTCTACGCTGCAACGCCTCACCGTCGCGCTTGCCGTCATTGATCAGTTGCACCGAGCCGCCGACGGTCAAACGTGCTGTAATCGGGGAGGCTCGGGGAGGAGAAGGATGGCAAAGGAGGCGAGGAAAAGTGCCGAGGGCGGCGCAGGCCGTGCACAGGGAAAGCGATTGCGCTGTGGGCAGGTGCGCCCAGCAGAGCGCGGGGAGGTGAGCGCAGTGAGCAGCGGAGGATATATGGGGTGAGCGCAGGTCGTTCAGCGCGGAGCGCAGAATGGTCGATTGTGCACATCGTCATCCATCCCGACCGCCGCCGCGCACAGCGCTGATTCGCCCTGTTCCGGTCACAAGTCTTCTGTGTAAGATGTGTGCGGTCAGATCTGTCGAGTGCTTCTGCCGGAGGTGTTAGTCCGCGCGCGCCTTGCCCTTGTTAGACTTGGCCCAGGGCGAGAAGTTGAGGAACCAGTCTGCCGTGACCTCAAAGGCGGTCAGCGCTCATTATCACGAAAGCGATCGAGGAGCAGAACGTACAGCCAGCGTTGAGGTAGGTCGCGAACGTCAGCCAGGCGCCTGCAAGGAGAAAGGAAAAGAAGAATCGAGTTCAGTACGGTATTGCTCAGAGTGAGCGGAGGGCACAACGCACAGTACGGCGCGAGGAGGACGGCAGGCGTGAGCCAGCTCCAGTTGCCGGACAGCGGGGTAGGGAGAAGCGAGGCTTGGTACTGCGTCCATGAGGGGGAAAGAGAGGCGGTCAAGGCTGGAGATGCAGGGACGAGCGGCGGACGGTGACGTACGGTCAGGGTATAGACGGTGCCGGTAAGCGCGACGATGTCGACAAGAGCGAGGCCAGTCTGTGCATCCGCCCCTGCAGGTCAGCTTCTGCGACAAGCGTTTAGGCTGAACAGGGAAGGACGCACCTGCTTCACGCCGAAGAACAGGGGCGTCCAGAGCAGGTTCCCCGCGAGCTGCGCCCAGTAGAGCGTCTGCGCGAAGTTTGCGATCTGGCGCGTCTCCGCGCTGGCGAGCGGGTGTGTACCGGCCTTGTTGATGAGGTGGCTGGCAAAGCCCATCTGCCTCACCGCAAGGGAGGTAGGATCAGTGCAAAGTCGCGGGGGGAAGTCGCAGGAAGCAAGGGAGGCCGCACAGCAAGGTACAACAAAGGCCAGACGACACCGAACGCCCAACGAGGCGGACGTGCGGGTGGCGCACGCATGTCGGTGTACCAGGACGAGCGGACGACGCTCTTGGTCGGGTAGCCCGAGAGAGAGCCGAGCACGAACGGCAGGCCGACTGGACGGGCGGTGGAAGGCAGAGTGACGTCGTCAGTGCGCGCGGACATACGAGCCGTTCGGCAGCGCGCGAGAGAGTGCGCACCGGAAACGATGGGGTGGTACGGGATCTCGAGGAAGGGGTTGAGCATCGTGCTACTGCAGGGGGAGGGGACTGTGGACGGGCAGCAAGATCGGACCGTCCGTCGCCTTCCAGTCGTCTCCTCCGGCCGGCTGCGCGCGCGGCCATCGCGTCGGCGACCGAGGGCGTTTTCAGCCCGCTCCGCCTTCGACCACGACCGCCCGTCCTTCCTGATCGTCCTCACCTCCGGCCATGTCGTCTTCTGCCCTCCGCTCGCTCGCCTCGCGCAGGCTCTTCGCCACCGCCTCGTCCGTCCCTTTCCTTCGCCACCATCCGCTGGCTGGATGCGCGCGCTGACATCCGGCGCGATGAACCGACCTTCCTTCCGTCCGACGCCTTCCGCCACGCCTTCCTTGCGTCCTCCGCGGCAGGCCGTCGAACAACCACCACAAGGTTGTCGTCATTGGCGCCGGCTCGGCTGGTGTCAGCGTTGCCAACATGCTCTACAACCGCTTTGCCGACGAGGGCCGCAAGCTCACCGATGGCGACATCGCCCTGGTCGACGTGAGTGGTGGTGGACGACTCAATCTGCCTTCAACCGGACTCCTGGCTCACCCAACCGCGTCTGGGCTCGGTGACAGGGCGCCGACTATCACAACTACCAGCCTGGGTGGACGCTCGTCGGCACCGGCCTCGCGCAGAAGGAGGACCTCCGCCGGCCGCTCCCCTCGCTCATCCCGTCGCACCTGCGCCTGCACGCGTCGAATGCGGCCACCTTTGCGCCGGCGAGCAACTCGCTCACGCTTGCGTCGGGCGACAAGGTCACGTACGACTTCCTGATCGTCTGCCCGGGCCTGCAGACCAACTTCTCGGCCATCAAGGGCTTGACCGAGGCGCTTGAGCAAGGGACCAAGACCTCTGGCGTCGGCTCGATCTACAGCTACAAGAACTGCGACCAGGTATGGGAGGGCATCGAGGGCTTTGGCGGCAAGAAGGCCATCTTTACCCAGCCCAAGGGCATCATCAAGTGCGCCGGCGCGCCGCAGAAGGTCATGTGGATGGCGCGCAGCCAGTGGGCCAGGGAGGGCCTTGTCGACAAGATTGGCGTCGAGTTCGTCTCGGGCATGGTGCGTACGCTTCAATTTGGGTCCGTATCGCTCGTTGCAGACGTCCAGCCTGACAAACGGATTCTTTTCTCCACAGCCGGCCATGTTCGCCGTCCCCAAGTACGCCAAGGCGCTTTCCGCCCTCGCCGACGAGCGCAACGTAACCAAGACGCTCTCGCACGACCTGGTTGAGGTCGACTCTGCCAACCGGGTTGCGACGTTCAAGACGGACGCCGGCGAGCTCGTGAAGAAGGAGTTTGACTTCCTGCACGCCGTGCCGCCGCAGGGCCCGCTTACGACGATCAAGGAGTCGCCGCTTGCGGATGCGGCCGGGTGGGTGTCGGTCAACCAGAGCTCGCTCCAGCACAACAAGTTCCCCAACGTGTTCTCGCTCGGTGACGCTTCGTCGCTCCCGACGTCCAAGACCGCCGCGGCCATCACCGCGCAGACGCCGGTCGTCGTCGAGAACCTGAAGGCGGCCATGGACGGCCTTGTCGGCCAGGCCGTGTACGACGGCTACAGTGCGTTTTTCTTTGCGCCTTCATCTGTCTGGTTGAGCGTCGACGCTGACACCTGTCTGTCTTCGGCGCGCAGCGTCCTGCCCCCTTTTGACCGGTCACGGAGAGCTCATGCTCGCCGAGTTTAAGTACGGCGCCCAGCCGGACGAGTCGTTCGCCAAGTACGGCTTTGACCAGTCGAAGCCCAACCGGTGCGTTCCTCTTCGCAATATTCCACTTTCTCGCTCCGCCCGACGGGCGCATGCTTTCGTTCAAGACGCGCACATGCACTGGCTGCTGCCGCCTGTATGGAGGGGGTGCCTGTCGTGCTGTCCAAGTCCAGCATGCGCGCCAGGGTGGTCGGAGCTGCTGGCTGCTCGCTGGGGGCCGTGTGAGGAGGTCGGGCGGCTTGTGTGGGAGGCAGCGGCTCTCGCAGGCCCTCCTTGGGCTGTCACTTGTTTCACTTTCCTTCTCCAGGCTCTCATAAAAACGCTGTCCTGACCATTCTCTTCCTGTTTGTTCTGACTATCGCTTGTTTTGGTCCGCAGCTTGTTCTACCATCTGAAGAAGGACATCTTCCCCCGGGCGTACTTTGGGCTCATGACTCAGGGCACCTGGTATGGCAAGAAGGGTCTCATCGCCCCGCGCTTCCCCGAGCCGATTTCGCCGTGAACGAGGCTTGCAATCCTATGCTTGCCACCCTTCTTTGATCATGCTGGCCTGCGAGGAATGGGAGATCAGTGGCGGGGTGTATGCGTTCAGCGCGGACGCGTCGAGCGCGCGGTCCACCCGACCGTCGAGGACAGCCAAGCAACCTGCTTCTTGCCTTCCAGCCTTCCTCCCAACCGAAGCAGCCTCGACAGCTCCGCTCGCCGACCAGAGCCCCGTGCGCACGCGACAGGGAGTACAAGGCCCGGTGCTCCGGCTGTTGAGCTGCAGGCAGCGGCCCCAGCGACCTTCTCCACAGGCCGCGCGACGCAGTAGCACTAGCTCGAACTAGCCCGCCGTTCACCCCTGGCCGTCCTCCGGCGCGCGTCCGACGTAAGAGCAGCGGGATGCCGCTCATCCCTGTGCCAAGAAGGGTGCTCTGCGTCGCGGAGAAGCCGTCGATAGCGAAGGAGATCAGCCGGATCCTGTCGGGCGGCCAGTCGCAGTCGGTGCGTCCGTCCCTTCGCCCTGCTGCCATGCTCCGCCCGTTCTTGGACGCCTGCTGACAGGGCTGGCCGCCGTGCCCGCCTGCAGAGCGCCATCCAGGGCAATGTGTACGTCAAGAACATCACCTTCGAGTACAAGCTGCCGCCCAGCCCCAACTCGATCCCCTTCACTGTGACGTCTGTGCTCGGACACGTCAACGAGACCGACTTTGGCGAGGCGCACAAGAAGTGGTACTCGTGCGACCCAATAGAACTGTTTGAGGCCGAAATTCACGAGACGGTTGGCGAGGTGCGTGCCCTGCCTTGCTGCCCTGCCGCTGGAGTTGCTCGAGTTTGTTCAGGCGCAGCAGCCCTCACGACGTGCAGCCTTCGCTGACCCTCGCTCCCCCGCCATCCTGTAGAAGATGAAGGGCGTGGTGAACAACCTCGTCCGTCAGGCGCGCAACCACGACCTGCTTCTTATCTGGACCGACTGCGACCGCGAGGGCGAGCACATCGGGTCCGAGATCATGCGCCACTGCCGCAAGGGCAATCCGCGCATCAAGGTCCTTCGCTCGCGCTTCAGTGCCATCATCCCGGCGTGCGCCCATCTGCTTTATGAACTTCTACCTTGCTGTAGGGACACTGACGCTCAATGTGTGACCCTCGGCCGGAGCTAGCCAAATCCACAACGCCGCGCGCAACCCCGTCGAACTCGACATGCTCTCGGCCGCCGCGGTCGAGACGAGGCAGGAGCTCGACCTTCGCACCGGCGCGGCTATCACACGTCTCCAAACGCTTGCCCTACAGAACACTTTCCCCGAGCTTGACAAGAAGGTCATCAGTTACGGTGCGCCCCCTCAGCTCGCCGTCGCGGTATCGTGCACGTAAACGACTGACGAGGCTGTCGCATCTCACCTCCAGGTCCCTGTCAGTTCCCGACCCTCGGCTTCGTCGTCGCTCGCTACCTCGAGATTCAAGCATTCGACCCCGAGGACTTCTGGTACATCTACGTCTCTCAGGAGCGTGACGACTCGTCGGTGGTCTTCAAGTGGGCGCGCAACCACTTATTCGACTTTGAGGCGAGTGTCGTGCTGTACGAGCAGTGCGTTGAGCACCCGCAAGCGGAGGTGCTGAGCGTCGAAAACAAGCCGACGAACAAGTGGCTCGTCCGCTCTTCTCTGCTAGCTTCCCTGTTCGCGGCTCGACTGACCTGCGTCGATCATACTTCTCTGCAGGAAGCCGCTGCCGCTGACAACCGTCGAGCTGCAGAAGGCCGGCTCGCGTTTACTCCACATGTCGCCTAAAAAAGTTCTTGAGGTACGTATGCCGAATTGACAGCCTTTGCACGCGCGCTGACCTGCTTCCCCCCCTCCTTTGGATGCAGCACGCCGAGAAGCTTTACCAGAAGGGCTTCCTCAGCTACCCTCGCACCGAGACGGATCAGTACGACAAGGCGTTCGATTTCGCGAGTCTCATTGCCAAGCAGGTGCAGGACCCCAACTGGGGCGCGTTCGCGCAGGGGTACGTTCAACAGCCCACCGGCAAGCATCAGAGGAAGCCCACCTCGCTGACCTCCGCTCGTCACACTTTGCAGCCTGGAGGACGGTGGCTTCCATGCGCCTCGTAACGGCAAGAAGAACGACAAGGCGCATCCGCCAATTCACCCGACGGCATGGACGGGCGCGTCGACAGGCGACGAGAAGCGTGTGTACGAGTTTGTCGTCCGCCGGTTCCTCGCGAGCTGCTCGAGTGACGCCCAGGGACGGACGACGACGGTCCGAATCGACATTGCCGGTGAGGAGTTCGCGACGTCGGGCCTGGTCGTGCTCGCCCGCAACTACCTCGACGTGTATCCGTACGATAGGTGGACAACGTCGACCATCCCTGACTTCCAGGTCGGCGAGACGTTTGTGCCTGACGTATGCGAGCTCAAGGAGGGACAGACGACGCAACCGAGCCTGCTGACCGAGGCCGATCTTGTCTCGCTCATGGACAAGAATGGCATCGGTGCGTCCCCTAACCCTTGACCGTCCTATTGCGTGCTGACGGTGCCTCTCCTTCTTTTACAGGCACGGACGCAACCATTGCCGAGCACATCGCCAAGATCATTGACCGCGAGTACGTCATGGCGCAGAACGAGGGCAACACAAAATACCTTGTGCCGTCGAACCTCGGGATTGCGCTTGTTGAGGGTTGGGACAAGATCGGGCTCGACAGGTCGCTCTGCCGTCCGCACTTGCGTCGCGAGGTACGCACCTTTCCGCACTACGCGCCGAGTCAACGGCTGACCTCAGATGATGAGCGTTGCAGACTGAGCACCGCATGCAGCTTATCTGCGACGGCCAGCAGACCAAGGAGAACGTCCTGACTGAGAGTATTCAGCAGTACCGCGAGGTGTTCCAGAAGGCGCGGCAGGACATGCGCATCCTCGTCCGGGTATGTGCCAGTCGCCCTCTGCTCCCCGGCGAGCACATTGCTGATGGACGTTGAGATATTCACAGGCCGTCAACAAGTACCTGCGCGATTTTAACGGAGAGGATGGCGGACCACCAGCAGGTGCGCAGTTACACGTCTCCACCTTTCATCGGCACAGTAACTGACTGCAGGTTTGTCTTTCCGTGCTTTGCGTACAGGCGGCGGCAGAGGTCCAGGTCCCGGCGCACCGCACGATTCGGACTCGGACTTCGACGATGGCGGAGGCGGAGGACGCGGCCGTGGTAGCGGCGGCGGCGGCGGGGTGGGTGGACGCGGCGGAAGGCGTTCGGCGCCGCGAGGGCCCTCACCGCCTGCGCAGCCGGCGAGGAGGGGGGCTGGACCGTCTCGTGCGCTTCGGGCGCGCAAGAGCTCTGACGGAGAGGATGAGAAGGATCCTTGTGGGTGCTCCTGCTTTATTCACTCCATAGCTGTCGCTGACTTGCTCGCCCTCCAGACGCGCCCGGACCCTCAGTTCCTCGCGCCAAACCGCCCGCCCGTCCGCCCACAGCACCAAGGGGCGGAGCAGCCGCCGACGCGCCTCAGTGCAGGTGCGACAAGCCCGCGGTTGAGCGCACCGTTGTTCGCGAATCGGAGAACAAGGGGCGGGCGTTCTGGACGTGCATTGGCGGGAAGGACGACGGTTGCGGGTTCTTCGTGCGTCCATTTGCTTCGAATTGACGCAGCTGGCCCAAGGACTGACCGTCTGTTCGTTATCGACCCTCCTCAGGAGTGGGTGGATGGTCCTTCATCAGCGTCGATCCCAGCGAAGCGCGGCGCACCAGCGGTGAGTCAACCTGCATCCCCTTTTGACTTGCGCCATCCTGACGCATCATCCACACCATGGTCAGCCTGCCCGTCCGCCGCCCACCTCTCGTGCGCGCTACGGCCACGATTATGGTGACGATGAGGCCGACGACGGGCGAGGTGCCGCGCTTCGTTGTGAGTGCAACCTGACGGCTATCGAGCGGACGGTTGCCAAGGACGGCCCGAACAAGGTCCGTTCTACTTTTTCGCTCGCAGCATGCCAAGTGCAAAGATTGAAGCTACAACACCGCTCGTGCGAAAACAGGGTCGCAAGTTCTGGACCTGCCCAAACTCGCAAGCGGCGCAGTGCAGGTTCTTCCAGGTGCGTTCGGCGCGTGCTTTTTCTCTCGTCGTGAGGCGAAGCTGAAGAACAAAGACTTCGACGCACAGTGGGACGACGAGATCGACAATGGTGGGGGTGGAGGTCAGGCTGCGGCGCCTCGAGGCAACGCGAGAGGCGGAGGCGCGGGAGGAAGTGTTGTCGCAGGAGGTAAGTCCATCCTGGTTCATCGCTTCCGAGCATTCCTGACGTCCCGTCCGTCCCTGCAGACTGCTTCAAGTGCGGCCAGCCCGGGCATTGGGCCTCCGATTGCCCAAACGAAGGCAGCAGCAGCGGCGGCGGCAGCAGAGGAGGCTATGGCGGCGGCAGGGGGTCCAACTCGAAGTCAACCCGCGGCGGACGGGGCGGCTCGACGCGCGCACGAGGCAGGGCGCGCTCCGCATCATCAAAGCCGCGGGGAGTGAGCAAGCCGAGGGCTGCGCCAGCGGTCAAGCGCGAGCTCAAGTCGAAGGTCGAGAAGAAGCCAGCGGTGAAGAAGGAGCGCTGATCTACGCTCTTGCTCGAATGCTTGCCGACGTCTGGCTTGGGCCTGCGAGCGTCGGATCGTGCGCGTGCGCGTGAAACAAGGAAGAACAACATGGATCGAAACGAAGGCTACAAGGGGTGGGGCAAGAACAAAAGATCGGACAAGATGGGAGTGCATAGTGCTACAGACGGAGCCCTGCTAAGTCTCCCGCGGGTGGCAAGAGGCATTCGGGACGGGACGAGCGATGGGCGAGCGAAGCGGTGCGCTCAGACATCCTGCGAGCTGAGGTCTTTCTTTTTGTGGCCCGGCTTCTTTGGCAGGAGCTCAGGGCTGCGCGTCGTTCACCGGGTCAGCCTCCATCGCGCAGACAAGAACAAACGTGAAGCGAGGGAACGGACTTGATCCCGGGCAGCACGCCGCCCTGGGAGATGGTGACGTTGCTCAGTAGCTTGTTGAGCTCCTCGTCGTTACGGATCGCGAGCTGCAGGTGGCGCGGGTTGATGCGCGACTTTTTGTTATCGCGGGCGGCGTTGCCGGCGAGCTCGAGAATCTCGGCCGCGAGGTCTTAAAAATGAAGGCAGGGGCGAGCGCGTCAGAAAAAAGAGGGGGGGGGGGGGTGTAACGGGCGCTCTGGCAAGTGTATATGAAGGGCTGGGACGCACACTCAAGGACGGCGACGAGGTAGACGGGAGCGCCGGCTCCGATGCGCTTGGCATAGTTGCCCTTCTTGAGGAAGCGGTGGATGCGGCCGACGGGGAACTGTGCGGTGGCGGGCGGGCGGAAACAAAAAGGTAAGCTCGTCGTCGAGCAGCCCGGGGCAACTTCCGACGCGTCAGGAGGCGAGAGGAGGGAAAAGGGGACACACCTGCAGGCCCGCCTTGGACGACTTCGACACGCTCGACTTTGCGCTCTCGCCGCCCTTTTCCTTGCCGCCCTTGCCTTTGCCGCTCATGCTGGAGCTGGGGTGGCGATGCGTGCGATGGGGGCGGAGTGGAAGGAGGGGGACACGCGTCGTCGACCCTCAGTCAGCCTTCCCTCGCTTGGACCCCTGGATGAGCATAGGACTCACTCTGCGCCTGTGCGATGGGGGAGGTGCTTGAGAGGGTGCAGAGATCTGGGGTGGCGAGCTGGAAGAGGCGAGATGATGGGCAAAGGGGAGGGCGAATGGGCAGGGGCGCGTGCCTTGATAGGGGGCAGAGCGTAGGCGTCAGGGGCACGACACATCAGACCACACGTGGACCACCGCCTCCGGCAGACATCTGGCCTGAGCGAGAGAATCCCCCAGCCACCCTCGTCTCGTGCTGGGATGGAAAGGGAGAGTGGGAAGACGGCACAGGCGTGTCATCGCTCATGGTCCGTCTGCTTCGCACAACCCGCGCCGCGCGGACCAGAAGCGAATAGGGCAGCGCTGTCAAGGAAAGCGTCAGCGTTCGGGTGTAGGGCTGTCAGCTTTTGTGAGGCAGAGCATAGAAGGCGGGGGTCATGACATCGTAAGGGCGTAGAGGGGCAAACTCGAAGAAGACGGTGAAGGTGGGCTGGACTCGGTGATCAGCCGCAAGGGTGAACGTCCCACACGAAGGAACGGCTCGAGCGAAGAGGTGGGCCAAAAGAGGGACCCGAAGGCAGGCACGCAAAGGAAGGCACGTCTACTTGGACGACGACGAGAACTTGGTGACTGACTTGGTGCCCTCCGAGATGGCGCTGCGGCGGCGGAGCGAAAGGAGCAAGGTCAGCGGCGTGCACTGCGCGAGCAAAAAAGCTGGCAGCGACGC
>MVAM01000279.1:0-17254 GCA_014825675.1 Cystofilobasidium ferigula
CAGAGCCGGACGTACAGCTGCCGGACGTGCCGACGGCTGCACCTGTCGAGGTCGAGGCGCCCCTGCCGGAGCAGGAAAGCGCCCCCTTCCGCGAGCGGGGGAAGGAGGAGAGGGAGCTTGTACCGGCGTAGCCTAAGATCTCGCATGTACTCGGTCATTTTGTGGCGCTAGTGATGGCGGAGGCATGGAATGACGAAACAGAAGATGGCTACAGTGGGGGATGGGTCGCTGGATGGATGCGATGCAAGAACGAGCTAGATGAAACGACGAGGCAGCTCGAAGACCGGCGATGAGAAGGCGACGACCTTACTCGACTTCGACTGAGTGGACGCCCTCGTCCTCTTTGGCCTTGAGGACGGAGACCTTGAGCTGGCCGTCCTCGAGCTTGGCCTTGAGCGACTTGGGGTCGAGCGGGGTGTTGAAGTGGAAAGCGCGGCGGAACGACGAGTACGTCTGGCGCTCATTGATGAGGAACGTCTGGGCCGGCTTGGAGACTGCGTGCAGCAAGATGGTCAGTGGGGTTTGAGAAGGACACGAGAGGAGCGAAGGAACACACCCTGATTGGCGCCGTCCCTCTTGGCGACCTCGGATGACTTCTCACCGCCCTTCGCCTCGGCCTCCTCCTTGTCCTGCTCAGCCTGCTCCTTGGCCGTACCGTCGATCGGCGGCTCCAGCTTCTCGACCGAGCGCGTCTCGGCCTCGAGGATCAGGCGGCGGTTCGAGTCGCCGAGGTGGACCTTGATGTCCTCTTTCTTGAAGGACGGGACGTCGGCAGTGACTGCGCACAGGCCAAACAGGAGGTTAGGTCAGACGCGAGATGGGAGGAGAGAGAAGGGAAGGAGACGCACTTTCGTAGCCGTCGCCCTTCTCCTCGACGGAGACGGCCGGGAAGCCAGCGGTCGAGGCTGCGAGTGAGATGGGAGATGGAAGAGAGGTCAGGGACTGCCTAACGCGAAACGACGAGATGGGGACGGACCGTCGTACTCGTATAGGGCCTGCGGCGGCTGCCAGAGCGACGACCCACCGAGGAAGGGGGACGAGTCGATGAGGCGCGAGAGGGCACGGAGGTCGCGGTAGGACATGGTAGGGTTTAGCAGTGGTTCTGGGACGGTGAGGAAGGTGGGTGAAGGGAGAGGAGGAAGGCTAGGTCAGTGACGCAGAGGCCCCCTGCCTTATAAGCCCTGCCCGTCGCAGATCAGCAGGCGTAACGAACCGTCCAGCGATGAAGCGCGCCGAATGTTCGAGTCGGCAGCCGGCGTCCAGCACGACCAACAACGGTCTGGCGACCGTGAAGGCACGTCAGTCGCAACGGTCAGCGCAGGCGGCGCGTCCCGGCCAGACAGGGGCTCTGGGCGCCGGACAGGAACGCCGTCGAACCATCTCGCCTTCACCACCGTTCTTCCGACCAATTGCCTCACTTGGGCTGCGTGTCAAGAGCAAGTAGGATCTAGTGCGTCTCCGTTTGCACACGCCTCCTGGCCCTCAAGCCGCGGCCGACGTGCGCGCCTTCCCTCCAGCCACACCTCGCGCTGCCAGCGCAGCAGCACCACGACCATGTCGCCCAGCCCAAACTCGGGCCAAAAGCGGTCGACAAAGTAGATGCGCGTTTCTTGCGCGGCCTGCCCGCGAGGTAGGCGTCTTTTAGCAGTGGGGACAAGGAGCAAGCACGGTGGCAAAGCGCACCTGGTAGAGCAGGAAATCGGAGAGCCGGCGGACGCCCGATGTGCGGATGAGGATGTCGAGCGGCGGACTGCCGCCTTTTGTAGTGTACAGGTTGGAGTAGACCGTCGAGTCCGAGATTTCTCTGCAAGCGGTCATGGTTCAGAGGCTGCCGGTACAAGGGGAGGAGGAGAGTGCGCACTCTGCTTTCAGCTTGCCTTCGCGCACGTCCTCCACGGTCGTTCGTATCGACGACGCAATCTCCTCCCGCGATGTGTACGGCATGCAGACGTTTAATATTGCTCTGCGCGCCGTCGCTTGTCAGCGAGGTGGTCCACGAGGGAATGCGCCGGGCGCAAGCATGACGTACTTTGAGTTGTGCCGCGTCAAGTCCTCCATCTCGCGCACGGCCTCGCGCACGTCCTCCCGCAGCAAGCTCGTGTTGCCGATGATGTTGACGCGCACCTCGTACTTTTCGAGCAGTTCTCTATGCGAGAAGACGACCGAGAGGCACAGGGAAGTCAGTCCGTCGCGCTCGTGCCAGCTCACGCGCACACAGCGAACTGCGGCGTCGCTCTAGTGAACTCACCCTTTGCTCGCAAGCTCCCTGAAGCGGCCCTTTGCCAGGTCCATCAAAGCGTCGACCTCTGCTGCCGGGCGCGAGAAGTTCTCGATCGAGAAGGCGTAGACCGAGACGCACTGGATGTCAAGGCGCATGCAGACCTCGAGCACCTGCAGGCCGCGCGCGTCGCGAGCGAAGGACGAGCCCAGCGTCAGCCCTTCGAGCTGCCCCAGACAGACTACAAGACAGCGCACGTACCCGCTTCAGGCTGTCGAAGCCTTCGAGGTGGCCGTCGAACACCGGCCGGCCGCGCTGGCGGGCGAAGCGCCGGTTGCCGTCCATCACGAAGGCGCAGTGCCGCGGGACGGGGCCGGCCGCGAGGACGGCGAGCAGCGCCCGAACGACGAGCGACCACAGCCAAGCCAGCAACGGCGAGAGCAGCGGGACAGACATCTAGCTGGCGGCCTTTGGCGTTGCGCAAAGCTAGACGAAAGCGAAAGCTGCTGAGTGCAAGTCGCAGGGCTGAACGAGGACTCCGCCCTGCGCCAGACGAAAGTGAGCCGGCGGCGACGGCAGCATGGACAAGCTCCGCTACTTGAACGACCACTCACTCGACCCAATCAGAGCTACGGACACACAAAGGAACGCCTTGAGTCTACCTCTGGAATCACCTGAACTCCAGCACCTCACAAGCACCGGCTCCCCCCCACTTCCCCAGGCCGCCCGCCATGGCCGCCTCGCCCGCGCGCTTCCTCCCGCGGATGAAGTTCCACTACCCGAACCAGATCGCCAGCTGGCACCCGGGCCACATGAAGAGCTTCATGGACCGCATGGCGTACGAGCTCGCCGACATCGACATGGTGATCGAGTGCCGCGACGCCCGGCTGCCGCTCACGAGCATCAACCCCAAGCTCGAGGAAATCACCGACAACAGCTGGGGCGCCAACTGGCGGACCGGCCAGGGCGTCGAACGCGGACGCCTGCGCAACAGGCTCGTCGTCTACACGAAGCGCGACCTGGCGGAGGAGCGTTTTGAGGACGTGCGTTGGCTTCTCGTCCTAGTTAAGGGAAGGACGAGCAGGGCTGACGCTCTCTCGCCACTGCGCTTCCCTCAGCCGCTCAAGGTTGCCTTCCGCAAGCACGCCAACCAGCGAGTCATGTTCGCCAAGACGCAGGAGCCGGAAGACGTCAAGCAGATCCTGCGCTACTGCGTCTGTGCGTCGCGAACATTCAGCTCGAGGCGGGCGCTCGTGCTGATCTCCAGGGGCTTCTCCTGCTGCGCAGCCTGGGCCAAGAAGCACCAAACGACGATCCTCGACATGAAGATTCTCGTCGTCGGCATGCCCAACGTCGGCAAGTCGTCGCTGCTGAACGCCCTGCGAAATGCTGGAATGAAGAGAGGTTCGTTTTGCGTTAGCTCGCTCTCGAACTTGCGCCCTGCGCGCTGACTTCAGTCCTCTTCGGTACACTCTCTCGCAGGCAAGGTCTTCCGGACTGGCAACATGGCCGGTGTCACCAAGAAGTTCACGGGCAAGGCGCTCATCAACCAGGACCCGCGCATCTACGTGTGCGACGGGCCGGGTGTTCTCGTCCCCTGGTTCGGGTCCGGCGAAGAGGCGGCGGACCGGGCGATGATGGTTGCGTTGACGAGTGCGTCCGCTCGCTCGTTCTCTCGCCAGCTCCTTCTTGTATTGACAACCTCTCTCTCAGGTGGCATCAATGACAACGCTGTGTCGGACGAGATGATTGCCGACTACCTGCTGTATCGGCTGAACCTGCGCGCAGTCGAGTCGGACAGCTTGCCGATGGGCCACATGGAACGAGGCGCGCCCCGTCTAAACCTCACGCTCACCTCTCCGCGCTGAAATATTCCGGCTTTCCATGACAGTCATCCCCTATCATTACGGCCTACCATACTCGGAAGATCTGCACAAGTCAACGAACGACCTGAACGAGTTCCTCGTCGCGCTCGCCCGGCGGATCGGTGCCCTTCGCCGCGGCGGCTTCGTCGACACCGACCGTGCGGCGGCCTTCTTCATCAACCACTTCCGCAAGGGCAAGCTCGGGCGATACACGCTCGACGACCTTGAGCAGAAGGGCGACCTGTACGCCGACCCCAACTTCTCGTTCTACCCGCCCGACGACGCGACGCCATTCGTCGTCTCGCGCGAGACGCTCCAGGCGCAGAAGCACATGGACATCCTGCTTCCGCAGCCGAAGGAGAAGCACCTCGCCGTGATCGAGGGCCTCAACCTGCCGCGGTCGTTCGACCCGCAGAACCCGCCCTGGGCGCCGCCGCACGAGGGCTCCAACGCGCACAACAACCTGACCAAGTACGCGCCGCCGCTCAAGACGCCGAGCGACATCTACGAGAAGGTTGACGAGGCCGTCCGGCGCTACTTCTTTGGCCGCGAGGCAAAGGAAGGCCTCATCAGCCGCTCGCAGATGAAGAAGGTCGCGAAGCAGACGCAGCTGCTCGGGATCGAGGCCAAGAAGAAGGCTATCAGGCTTCACTATCAGCGCGCCAAAGGTCTGGCTCAGCGTCCCGGACAGGTCGCGAAGCGGATCGCAGGGTCGTAGATCCATGTATCCTGCTGCGAGAAGTGCGGCGCACGGCATGCATGAGGCAGCACATCCCTCTTCCCCCCCTCGCTGACCGTCCTTCGAGCCCGAACGCCGTCAGGAGCTCGTGAAAGGGCTCGTATGCTCTCGTGGCTGCCTGCAATATCGGGACCGGCGTCGTTGAGGGAAGAGGAGGGGCGTGCATGCCGCGCAGAGCCTTCCAGCGCTTTCCACTCGCGCCTGCCCTGCCTCTCCTCAGAAGGAGCTCACCTCGCCCGCCGCGAGCTTGCTACCAGCTTCGACGTCGTTCCTCCGATCGTGCTGACGCTGCTGACGGGGCGCATAAAGAGTCGGACCCTTGCCCACCGTCATCCGCCCCCACCTGCATCACCTGTCCACCACCCGCCACATCCTCCCGCCACACACCCTCCAGCTCCACCATGGCCCTCCGCAACTCGCTCCGCCCCTTCACCTCCGTCTTCGACGCCCCCTTCTTCGCCCGCCAGGCCGCGCCGGCCTCCTTCTTCGGCGGGTCGTCGCTCTGGCAGCCGCCGACTGCGCTGTTCAACGAGCTCGCGCGCGAGGCCCCGGCCTTCCCTGCCGTGAGCGTCGAGGAGAAGGACGCTGGGTACGAAAGTGAGTCCGACCTCCCACCTGTTTGACTGGAGAAGGTCCTCGGCTGACCGCTCTTCGCTCGCCTGCAGTCACCGCCGACATTCCGTCCTTCGAGAAGGGTGACGTCAAGGTTCATCTCGCCGACGCCAACCGTCGTCTCATCCTCGAAGGCGAGGCCAAGAAGATTGAGCGGCTCACACCGCCGGCCGCTGAGGAGTCCACGTCTGCTCCTGAGCAGCAGGGTGCGCCTGCGGCCCAGGGAGCCGAAGGGGAGACGGCCATCGCGAAGACGCAGTCTGCTGGCAGTGAAGGTACGTTCAGCTTCATCTTTCCGGCCTCCATCTCTCGCATAGTACTAATCCTCATGTCCTGCTTACCGTCTGCAGTCGCCCAGCCCTCGCCGGCGTACCTGATCAACGAGCGCTCGACCTACTCGTCCTTCCGCCGCGCGTTCCACTTCAACACGCCTCTTAACCCCAAGTCGATCAAGGCTCGCCTCGAGAATGGCCAGCTCAAGGTCAGCGTCGAGAAGGCGAGCGAGGACGAGGGTATCCACTCGGTCATCGTCGAGTAGATCGTCGTCCGGCGCAGCCGTCGTCAGTAGGCGGCCTGTCCGCCGTTCCTCCCCCTTCACCTAGCCTTCCACCCAGCTCACCCTCCCTCAGCCTCTCATGCATTGTAGCCATCACTCACGCCATTACGATTTGACCCATATTATGCCTTCGTCTCATGATCTGAGTGTTGAAAGAGATTGCGAACCAGGGCGCCTCGTCGCGCATGACTCTTTGCGTGCGCCCTCTCCGACTTCATCACGTCACCTGTTGCACGCCGCCCTAACGAAGACAGTCCTGCCAGTCCGCCTGATCCAGGCAGCATCGGCCACCGCTCTGAGGATGGCCTTGAGAAGTGACGAGTGGACCTGTGCTCATGAGCTTCCGCCTGCGCGCCCTCCCCGCTGCGTTGAGCAACGTCGACCCGCCGCATGCAACTTCTGCCTTCTCTGCTTCGCCCCATCCTTCTTGAACCCAGCATGTCGCAGGACGTCCGGGCCATTCTCAACCTGCCCTCGAGCTCGACCTCGCACCCCCGTCCGGCAGCAGCACACCCGCCACCGAAGCGGCAACGGCCGGACGGCGTCTCGCGCGAGCTCTATGCCCTCATTGGCGACAACGTGCCGTCGCTTCAGGCGGCCGCGCTTGAGGCTGCTCAGGCCAATGCTGCGGCTGCTAACTTGCGGTTTAAGGAGAAGCCGAAGATGGGCAAGCGGCCGAAGGCGGAGAAGTGGTACGTTGGAGCTGCAGCTGCTGGCTTGCTTGAGGAGGGTGAGCTGCGACGGAGCTGACCTGCCTTCCTTCCCTCCTCGTCCCTCTGCTGCCGGTTCCTGTCGTTTACAGGGTGTGGCGCCAGTTTCAGCCGGCAGGGCGGGTAGACTCAGATGCGAATGGGCTCAACTCTCGAGGCTTCCAGGACAAGCTGCAGCTGTCGCATTGGGCGAAGGCATCCGCGTCGACCGACCCCAAGGGTGAACCGCATCCCTTCCTCCCCCGCTTCGGTGCGACCGGGACTGACAACCTTGCTCGCCTAATCAGACGACCCCTTCCTCAAGTACACGCAGCCGAGCCCGACGCCTGTGCTCGAGTTCTCGCAGTACGAGTACGACCAGCACCTGACGGACCCGGACTGGACGCTGCACGAGACGCAGTACCTGTTTGGCCTGCTCAAGAGCTTCGACTGCCGCTTCGTCATCGTCGCCGACCGCTACTCGTACGCGGGCGAGCGCGGAGAGCATCTGCCAAAGCCTCTGGCGGGCCAGGGCGTCCCGGTATCCTCGTCGGCGGGCTCCAGCAGCGGATCGTTGAAAGGCAAGGGCAAGGAGCTCAGCCTGCAGTACGCCGAGGGTGGAAAGAAGCGTTCAATTGAGGACATTAAAAGCCGCTACTACTCTGTCTGCCGTCGACTGGTCCGCAGCCGGCCGACTGGCGACGAGGCGGGCAAGACGCAGATGCTGCAGTACTACGCTTTCGACAAGGGTCCGTCTAGTCCCTGCGCTTGACGAGCGCCAGAGCGCTGAAGTGTCCGTTCTTGCAGAGCGCGAGCTTGCGCGCAAGGCGTATGCAGCGGGCTTGTTCGCCATGACGCCCGAGCAGATCGCTGAGGAGGAGGCGCTGTACCTCGAGTGCAAGCGCATGGAGCAGCAGGAGCGCGCGTTCCGGGCGGAACGAGACGAGCTCATGAAGTCGCTCGGCGGCGCCGCGACCGTCGTCATGGCCCAAATTCTCAGCAGCTCGAGCAACGCAGACAAGAAGCGGAAGGAGGCGGCTGCCGTCGAGGGCGCCGTGGTGGGGTCCAACGGTCTTACGGGCAACAAGAAACTCGACAAGGCGCTCAAGGCCGGTGCGTCGCAGTGCTTAATGCTCCGTCTTCCTCCTCGCTGATTGCCCTCCGTTTCTCAGATCTGCTACACTGCATTTACCGCCCACCGCTTCCGCCGGTCGCTACCGGCCCAGGCACCTCCTCCGTCAAGGGGGCCTCCACATTGCCCAATGCGCCCGTTCACCTGCGCTCGACGCGCGCCCCCACCATTCCTCCCAAGCCGTCGGAGGAGGTCGTGCTCGGCATCATCGCGTCCCTCAAGCCCGAGGTGCCGCTTCCCGGCAAGCTGACCATGCCCACCCGCGGCAACCTCGACCGGATGGAGGGGCTCATACTGGCCGCGGGCGGACTGGGCGAGATCAAGGCGGCCGTCGACAAGTGCGAACACGAGGCGCGGGTGCTGCGGGAGCGGCTCGCGCTGCGCAAGGCGGGCCAGGCGCCCAAGTCAGAGGGATCTTCGGCAGCGTCCACGCCGGCGACGGTCGCACCCCCAGAGGCGTCAACGGCGGGCGCCGGCGCGCAGAAGATGGAGGGTGTTGAAGAGACTGACGCCTAGGCAGTTCGCGTCTAATCGGTTGTATGCTTATTGAATCCGTCAAAAGTCGTGAGATCGTCACCTGCGATTACGAGGGGTGGGTTCGTGGACTACGGTACAATATGCTGTGAGAGAGTGGTCGTAGAGGATATGAAGGAAGAGCCGGCCTTGCTCTGGAGGGTTGCCTCATCGCCGTCGTCGTCCGTCTCGGGCGCGAGAACGACAGCGTACTCGCGCAGCACAGCTCGGAGCGTAAAGCAATGACCGCGAGAGCGATAGCTTCTGGTCGCGTCGCCCAGGCGGTCGCGGTACGGTCAAAGGTCGTCAGGATTGCGCAGACGTTGACTGCAGGGTGAGCCTGTCAGCGGGTGACCCCGCGTGCAAGCACGGTGACGAGGAACGTACGCGCGAGCGGAGGTGCGGCATCTTCGAGCAGGCCGGGCAGGAGCGACATCGTTTTGCGCATGGCCGAGCTGGACAACTCGCCGCCATGCTGCAGTCAGGTGACGATCTGTCCGAGGTACGCCTCCCGCAGTCTCCTTCACGTCGGAGGAGCAAGGTTTTGGGCTGGTAGTAGCGCATACGACAATTTGTTCCAGGACAAAGCCTTGAGGTCCTGCCCTTCGTCGGCTGAGGACTGATGGACGGTGCGCTTGGCGAAGACGTCGCCGAGGGCCTCAACGCCCTGGCGTCGAGACCCTTTGGACGAGAGGGGTTGGGAATGGGGCGAGTGGGCTGCGCATGCGGCGATGAAGGCAGCGACGCTGGGGGTGAGCTCGATGGCGGCGACTGAACCCCAGGCTGGCCGAAGACGGAGGAGACGGCGCCTGGGTGCTTTGCACGGGCAAGCTGCAGGTCCATCAATGATAGCGAGGAGGCTGGTTGTGAAGCGGCGTTCGAGGGCCGAACGTGCCCGGGGACGGCGTCGCCTTTCGAAGGCAGGTCGAACTGCGGCAGCTCGATTATCGGTGAGAGTAAGGCCGGCCAGGATGACAGCAGTCCAATCGTCTCGTCCGTAGGCGTCGTTGAAGGCGAGGAGGAGAGAGAAAGGAACGGGCGGGCTGATGGTGACCGGCGTGCTGCGGGGGGCTGCGAGAGCTGCTTCCGCACCGCAGCGGATTCTCCGTCAGCCGCCGCAAGACAAAGGGAGAGCGAAAGGGATGGAAGCCTGACGGCGGCTCACCTGGATCCGATAGACCTTCTTCGTCTGCCGTCAGGAGGTGTTGAGGGACTGGCGATAGCTGGACGGAGGGGCCATCGCCTGCAGCGCCGCCATCGGGCGCTGTGTTGGCCAGAGGTCGACCGACCGCGAGAGGAGCCGACGGCATGCGAGTGGTGCTTCAGGCTGGTCTTGAGCTAGCCCTTCAGAGGCCCCTTTGGCATGGCCAGAGGAGAAGCAAGGTAGTCGGGTCAGGTGCAGCGGGAGAATTAAGGGGCAAGCAGGCGCGCAAGAGCGAAGCCTGCTGGCTGGCTCAACCCCGACAGCATTCCTCCCTTGCACCCGACCTGGCTCCCAGGCTCCCTCCAGCCGTCCCCCAAGCGCACAGTGCCGCCCTAGTCCGTCGGCAGGATGTACTCGTCGTTCCAGCGGGCCAATCACGTCGCCTCCAACGCCATCACGGTCCTCTTCTGCCTGCTCGCAGCCATCTCGCTGTCGTCCTTCCTGCTGCTGCCATCCGACGTTCCGGGCGCCACGCTCGTGGTCGAGCCCCTCAACATGTGCCTCCATACCTTTCAGAGAGCGTCGCTGAGTGCAGGATGCTGACCTGCTTCCCGTGACAGCGTGCTCGGCAAGAACAAGTATCAGCGCAACGCGCGGGAGCAGGAGTACGCGTTCGCCCGGTTCGACGTCGACGCCGGTCCGTCCTTCCTGCCGTCCTGCTCACCTGTGTTGGAGGAAGGTTGACGGAGACCAACTGGCATGTCGGCTGGCAGACCTCACCCCGCTCTTCCACTGGAATACGAAGCAGCTGTTCTTGCAGCTGACGGCCGAGTACACAACCCCCGGCTCTGTAACGCCCCCCTCTTCCGTCCTGCCCGCACACAGTTTTGCTGACCTTAGCGGCACTTGCGCATGATGCGCAGACGCCCAACTCGGTTGTGCTGTGGGACAAGATTGTGCGCTCGCCTGAGCAGGCGGCGCTGCGGCTCAAGGGCGCGCGCAACAAGTACCCGTTCAGGGAGGTGTCCAACTCGTTCCGGTCCGTCCCTCTCATTCCCCATGTGCCCGGACCCTTACTGACGCGCCCTTCTATGCTGTGATAGGGACGTGAGGAACGTGTCGTACACGCTTTCGTACCACGTCATGCCGTATGTCGGCCTGCTGCAGTCCGGCGAGGTCGCCCGTACGGCCGAGGTGCTCGAGACGCTGCCCAAGCCCAAGGCAAATGTCTAGATGCACTGTGCCAACCTTGAACGCTTCATATGGGAGTTTGCAGTGCAGGGGATTAACGGGGAAGCGGCCATCGTCCAGCGAGCGCATGAGAAAGGGGAATGAGTCCGGGTGCAAGGGGTGAACCTAGAGTACAGTAGCAGCGGTTTCCTCGCTCGTTAGCGGGCGTGCGGTAGCTTGAAGCGCTTACAGTACAAGCGCAACGAAGCCCACGCCCGCTGCGAGGCCAAGCACGACGCCCTGTCCCACGACGAACCTCCCCTGTGCGCCGGACCCCTGCGACGCGCTTGCGCTCGACGCCGCCGACTCAGCCGCGCTCGCGACGGACTTGACGGCCGATTTTGCGGTCGTCGCCGCGCCGCCGACCTTGGACGTGAGGGATGCGACGGTCGGGTTGGTTGCGAGGGATGAGATGGCAGCGCCGCCAGCGGAGGTTGCGCTGCGGGGCCGACATGGATGAGGAGAAAGTCATCAGTCGCGACGACCTTTTGAAGGGGGCGGTGACGCACCTCGCGATAGCGCCTGAGAGGTCGCCCGTCGCCCCCGTCAGGAACGACGAGACGGACTCCTCGAGGCTCGCTCCGCCTGCAGAGGACGCCGCGCCGACGGCCGACTCCGCCGCCGCCTCGCCAGCAGCAGAGGATGCGCCCTCCTCCGCGCCATCACCTGAACCTGTCTCCTCGGCCTCCGGCGCTTCAGTTCCTGTAGCAGCGGCCTCGGGGTCGAACTCCTCGCCACCGACGGCGGTGGTCGCAGCGGCCGCGGTGGGGTCTTCTGTCGTTGCAGGATCGGCCGAAGGGTCCCCATCCTGTCGGCGGATGGGCCGCAGGCCGCTGCGGACCAGGCGGGGAGCGCCAATGACCAGGTCTGAGCCATGCGGAGGGTCAAAGACGTCACTAGGCGCTTTGAAGTGTGAAGAAGCAAGACGAAGACGAAAATGACGAGTCGGACTGACCTTCCGGGGCGGCAGCCGCAGGGAGCGAGGTGAGAAGGAGGCTGCCTCCGAGGGTGAGGAGCGAAACGAGGGAGGCGGTCCTCATGGTGATGGGAGAATGGCAAAGGAAGTGCAGAGGACGGAGGTAAGGGAAAGGAAATCAGGCAGTTTGACGAAAGGAAGAAAGATGCCCACCGGCATACGTCCTCGACTTTATACGCATCCCTCTAGCAGCGCGTGAAAGTACCCTGGTGGTCACCCAGCGGCTGATCGAGGGTCGTGATCAGCATGCGTGCTCTTGACCCGACCCCTTGAAATGGTCCTTCACTAGGCGTGCCTGATTATCTCGGGAACCCCTTTTTGCGCGGAGGGGACTGTGCCGCTAGCTGCTGTCAGGCGACCAAGGGCGACCCGAGCGAGCGCCCGTCAGAACGTGAGCGAGCCATGAGGTAACTCTAAGGATCAGCAGCACTGGAGGTCATAGCTATAGCTCTGGCAGATCAGCGGTCAACGTTCTCGGGGCGGCGGCAAGTGCACCGCCGGCCGGGTTGACGACTCATGATCACGAAGGGAGCGCAGTGAGCGGAGTCTGAAATTCGCTCGGGTGAGCTTTCGGCGGCGCTTGCGGACGGGCGGGCTGACTGCGAACGAACGACATCGCCTCTTCAAGCCCTTCCTTCTGCCCTTCTTTCTCTTTCTGGCAGCACCGTATCCAAGTCGCTTGTCTGCACGGGCACACCCCTACTCGTACCGCCGCGCCTCTCGCTGAACCGTCGCCCAGGACGCGCTCGAGAGCAAAGTCGGGAGAGAGCACAACCCGCCACGTTGCCTTCACTCCTCTTCCTTCCATCCGCCTTCGACTTCTCCCCTTTCACCTGAGCATCTACTGCCGGAGCACAGCTGGGAGCAGGCACTGTAGCTGCAGGAAGGAGATCTGAACACCGGCTGTCCGCGCAACGTCTCGCCCTTCTTCTCGTTGATCGTTCCCCACCCCCTTGACGACTCGCCCCCTTCCTTCCTCTCCCCCTTCCTCTTCATCCGGTCAAGCCATGGCGTACAACGGCTACTATTCGGCGACGCCGCCGCCGCTGCCTCAACAGGCCGCTCCGGGCTACCCTGCCTTCGCACCGGCGTACGGCAACGCCTACCCTCAGGCCGCGGCCGCTCCGCCTCCGCCGCCGCCCGCGCAGAGTCCGACGGAGGCGTTCCGCTACTTCTACCGCTCGCACCTGGCGACGCTTACGTTCAACTCGCGACCCATCATCAACCACCTGACGCAGCTTGCGCTCGACCAGTCTGCTAACTTTCAGAACGCCAACGTCGTCTCTGAGGAGATTGCGAAGGGCATCTTTGAGGTGAGGCGCCTCTTCCCTCGTTTTCTAGCGCAAGTGGAGACGGTTGCGGCTTGTCCAACCCCTCTGCTATGCCAATGTTTCCGAGCCGTGTCCCTTTTTGCTGTACTTGTCAGCGATCTACGCCAGCGTATCTTGCGTTGGTGCTCGGGCGGTCCTTCGTTGTGCACCCGTTCGCTGACCCTGATTCCCGCTGCCTCTTGCGCTCTACCTTTTCCCACGCTCGCTAGGCCCTGCCGCAACACAAGCTGCCGCCGTTCTACCTGCTCGATTCGATAGCCAAGAATTTCCCGGTCCCGTACGCGGCGCTGTTCACACGGCACATCCCGCCGCTCTTTTCGTCAGCCTACGCAACCGTCGACGGCGCGACCAAGGCCAAGCTCGAGGAGATGCTTCGCACCTGGCGCCGCGGCGGGCCCAAGGGCGAGCCCGTGTTTGGGTTGAGTGTGCAGGAGGAGCTCGAGGCAAGGACGTGGGGGAGGGAGTACGTCCGGCAGATGCAGCAGGTACGACGGTTCCCTGTTGCGCGCTCGTCTCAGTTGGGAAGTCGGATGTATGCGTCTCGCAGAACGGTGCCTGATCGCCACCTGTCCTTTCTTCGTCCCTCGTCGCGGTGTTACGTACAGCAAGCGATCTTTGCCCGCGCTGCCGCTCCTGCTCCCGCGCCCGCTCCGCCCGTCGCGCCCGCCGCTCACTACCCTCCGCCAGTCCAGCACCAGCACCACTACGCGCACCCTCCTCCTCCTGCTGCGTACCCTCCGCAACCGTCGGCTTCTCCCTACCCTCCCGCACAGGCAGCCTACCTCCAGCCCGGCCGCTCGCCTCTTCCGCCGACGAATTACCCTACCCCACCCACCGTCTCGACAACGCCTCTTCCTCCGCCGCCTGCCGCCGGGACGGGGCTCGAGCCAAATCTTCTCAACTTCCTCAGCGGGCTGCTGAGTCAGACGGGCGGCAGTGCAGCGGCGACCGCACTGCCTGGAAACGCCTCGCCCGCAAGGACGGTCGACACGGACGGCGGAACGGACGAACAGCAGCAGCAGCAGGCGGCCGAGGAGGAGAGCATCGACGACTTTGACGAAGAGCCCGACGCATTCGAGCGGCTTGTGCTCGAGCTCGACGTGCGGCTCGAGAATCTCGACTTGAAGGCGTGCGTCCCTCCCTTCCTCACTGGTTTACGAGACGCACTGACTAACTTTGCCTTCCGCTTTTCGCGCATATAGCAAGCTCCCTCGCATCTCCAACATCATCTCCCTCCACCTACCGCAGCAGTGCCGCGCTTGCGGCATCCGCGCGCCCCAGACGCCGCGCGGCGACAAGCGGCTCGCGCGCCACCTCGACTGGCACTACCGGCAGAACCGACGGTCGAGGGAGAGCGAGGGCAGGGGCAACAGCAGGGCTTGGTTCGTCGACGCCAAGGTGCGTCTTGCCTTCTTTCGTGTTACCCGCTGGAGGGGCGGTTTGCTGACTTTTCTTCGCTTTCGGTGCTTCACAGGACTGGGTCAACGACCAGTCAATATCGGTTGACCTCGTTCCCATCCCTGATGCCTCCAACCCGGGGCCCTCCTCCGCCGCTCCATCCGCCAAGTCCGCGACGCTCAGTGCGGCCCTGCGCGCCGAGCTGATGAAGAAGACGATCGTCCAGCCGTCCGATCCCGAGGTGGCCGCCCGGCCGTGCCCCGTGTGCAAAGAGGCGTTCAAGGGCGAGTTTTCGGATGAGGAGGAGGAGTGGCTGTGGCATAACGCAGTCGAGGAGGACGGCGTCGTGCGTTACTTTCTGCCGCTCTCCCCCCTTCACGCGCTTGTACTGATCGGTACACCTCTGCCTCCCATTGCAGATCTACCACGCGACCTGTCGGCACGACGCCGCACGCGGAACGACCGTCGCGGCTCAGCTCCTCACCCCGCTCCAGCCGAACAGCGCGTCCGCGATCCTGCAATCCGACCTCAAGCCCGACGTCAAGCCTGACATCGCGAGTAACAAGCGCAAGTCGCTCGGGCCTGAGCCGGTGCCTGCGGAGGGCGCCAGGGACGCGCATGAGGAGGACGGCGGCGGGAAGCGCGTCAAGCTCGAAAAGGAGGACGAAGCGGAGATCTGAGGTCTCGCACCGTTCACTTTCTTGTCTTACAACCCCCCCTCCCCCCCTCCCCACGCGCGCGCCACAGCTTGCTGCAGCCTGTATTTTTGTTTCTCACGTAACGCCCCTGTCTGCGACAGCACCTTCCTCACCACTTTTCTGCATTGAATCATTATGACCTTCATACCCTTGAACTTGGCCACGTGAGCACAGGCATCTTCGGACCCGCGCAACCGTGACGCCAAAGCAAAGCATGAATCAGGTAGCCCACGGACTAAGGCGAGCGTACGATAGAAACCAAATGAGCAGCGGATGCTGGTACGAGGTACAGGGTGGATCAAGGTCGTCGGGCGTGACACGCCCTCCGGATAAAGATACTGCAGAACAAGCAGTCTACAGCGCCGGTCAGCTCCCTCCTCCCCATGCGACGGCCACCGAGCCCGAGGACGCACGTTCTTCACCGCCTGCGCGATGTCGAACGCTTCTTGGGGTTGTACTGCCTTGAGCGGATGACCTTCTCCAACGGAGAGAGCGCGCGTCTCTCCTGACCGACAGGGGTGCAGATCACCGCCCCGCAGACGCCGATGCTGTTCTGACCGACGGGTGCGCCTGTCTCTGCGTTGTAGTCACAGGTCGCGAGCCTGGTGCCAGCCCCGAAACTGAAGAAGAGAGATCAGCAAAGGGGCAAGGCAGAGTAGGGCCACGAGACATGGAGGGCAGTACGTACAAGGGGTTCACAAAGTCGACCTGGTATTCGCACCGCGTCGCCCTCACACCATTGAGCATGATGGACTGTCCTCCAACCTGCTGAGGTTGGACGCTGGCCAGTGAGTTGGGGTAGTTGCTCTGATCGGGAGCGAAGGTTGGGCACGCTGCAGTGCACACTCCGTCTGGACCTGACGACGGCTCGAAGCGTTTCGCGTAGCTGATGGTGCCCGATGCGTCGTACTTGATCTCGGCAGACGCGAAGCTTGCCGTGATGAAGGCCGTTGCGAGGATGAGGGGAAGGGAGAGAAGCATCCTGAAGATGGACGTGGCAGCCAGAGAAGGAGGATGGCTGTAAGCTGGTCAGCGGATTCTCTCAGCCTCTCCTTCGCCCAGACGCGCGCACGGTGGGCTTAGATCAACGGCGAGCAACGGAACAAGTCTCGCCGAACAAGCACGCGTCTGCGGTCGAGAGCGCGAGGCGTCGTGCACGCGAGTCGGAAGGCGTACAGTTCACCCCCGGTTCTCATCGAGAGCACATCAGCCGTTCATCAGCGAACGGGAGACGCCGCCAGCATCAGACAATGCGCATAGCAGTATGGTCAGCATCGTCGCCAGCGTGGCCTTGTGCATCGCGAGGGTTGGCGCTGGGAAAGGGAGTAGCGCGCGCGCGAGAGTGCTGCGCTTGCTCCGCCTGCCTAACCTAAAAGCCTCGGAGCCGAAGTCCTGCGCGAGATGATGCCCTGCTCGGCCTCTTGACAAGTCCGCAGGTACGAGGTTGACCATCAGCAAGCGGTGAGGACGAGGCGACTGCTGGACTTCCCGGACGAGTACGCCGCTCGTCCGCCTGCGCAGAACACAGGGCCCGCGCGGCGCTCGAGGCCGCACCCAAAGGCCACCATCGACAAGGCGCTCGAGCTACAGGAAAGGTTGCGATGTCCATCAAGCCGCTGTTGGACTCTCGACCTTCCTTGTCACCGTCTAGTCCTGGGGTGATACGGACCTCATGAGCGTCGGAGAACAAGATCAGCTGCAGCGCGCGCTGTCTGCACACCCTGGCCAGCAACGACCACCTGCCGCCTTCATCGCAAAACTTCAGCATGAACCAGACGATCTCGATTTGCCACCCACAAGGGCACAGACTGTCGATCCGGAGATCATTGTCCAGCTGTCGCCGGTAGCCAGGTCGCCGGCGCTTTCATAGGCCCGTCCGCGTCGTCCTGCCGCTCCTCCGCCCGCCCGTCCATCTCGGCACCCGTCCTCTGTCTTCAACATCGCTCGAGTACATCAACGGCCGCAAGCTCGTCGAGCCTCCACTAGATCGCTTGTTTGATGCTAGTATGAGCGGGTGAAGCCTTCGTGCGTCCATCTCCCCCCCCCCCCCCCCCCCCCCCCTTTTTCTCTCCCCCCTTCTTTCCCCCCCCCCCCCCCCCCCCCCCCCCCCCTCCCGGGGGGGGGGGGGGGGGAACCCCCCCCCACTCCGCTTG
>MVAM01000280.1:1188-17193 GCA_014825675.1 Cystofilobasidium ferigula
GTGTGTGGGGGGGGGGGGTGGGGGCGGGATGGGGTGGTGCCCCCCTCTGCCGCGCGCGGGTGTCCTTTTTTTTTGGCGGTGTGGGTGGGGGGGGGGGGGGGGGGGGGGGGGGGGGGGGGGGGGGGGGGGAGGGAACGAGAGGAAGCGCCGGCACCAGCCAGACGCAGGAAGCTTAAAAGGAACACGACGCACGCCTCGTCCGGCTTGTCGCCGACGTGCTTGAACCGGGCGAGCGCGCGCAGCCGCGCCTTGGCGTGGTCGACGATCGGCTTGGGGTAGTTGAGCTGGGCGAACGCCTGCGGGGAGAGGTGCTGGTGGGGCTCGTAGAGCTCTGCAGCACAAGACGCGACAAGGATGGGAAAAAGGGGGGGAGGGGGGGGGGGGGGGGGGGGGGGGAGGAAAAGGAGGGGGGGGGGGGAGGGGGGGGGGGGGGGGGGGGGGGGGGAAGCGGAGTCAGAAGAAGGAGACGGCGCGGGAAGGGAAGGCCAAGGGACGAGAGGGATGGAGATGGCTCCGTTTGGAAGGAAGAAAAGGGCAGGCAGGGGTGTGAAACACGCGAGAAGACGCACCCTTCCCCTTGAGCCCGCGCAGCTCGGGGACGAAGAAGCGGATGTAGTCGCCGGACGGGTCCGCCTTCTGGCTCTGCGAGACCTGGTCCACCCCGCGTGCGCACACCGCCGTCGAGGGTCAGCCGTCCTGCCGCAGACCTCTGCGGAGCCGAGGGCGAGGTGGATGCGAGGATTGAGGGAGGGCGTGAGAGGGATAAGAAGGATTCGCGAGGGGACGGACTGGGCTGAAGATCCGGAAGTAGGGTGCCGGGTCCGTGCCCGTCCCAGCGACCCACTGCCAACTGTGAGCGCCGAAAATCGTCATCAGACGAGCGAGGATGGAGGACAGAGGTAGGGATCTTGAGAAACGCACCCGCCGTCGTTGGCAGCCAAGTCGCCGTCGATGAACATGCTCATGAAGTGCCGCTCGCCCAGGCGCCAGTCGAGCATGAGGTCCTTGACGAGGAACGACGCGGCGATCATGCGCGCGCGGTTGTGCATCCAGCTTGGTGCGAAGCAAGGTGAGGGGGAAGCTTGTCAGCCCCGGGTGCGCACAGGACGACGGACGAGAGGGACGCACCCCTGCGACGCGCACTGGCGCATCGCCGCATCGACGATCGGGAAGCCCGTCCTCCCATCCTTCCACGCCTGGAACGTCGCCGGGTCCGTCTCCCACTGCGACACGCGCGCAGACGGTCAGCCTGCCTAAGAGAGGGCCAAGAGAGGGGAGAGGACGCACCTGAATTCCCCGGAACTTGGCGCTGTACGGCTGGCCCATGCTCACGCGCGGGAACGCCGCGAGGATCTGGGGACACCCCAGCGTGGGGAGCCGTCAGTGGACGAGAGGCCACGCGCGAGAGAGGAAGAGGAAGAAGGGTGGCTTACGTGGTTGTAAAAGTCGCGCCAGGCGACCTCGCCGACCCACATCCCGACGTCGTCCTTGCGCTCGACGGGCAGGTCCTTGGTGCCCTTGTGACGTTTGACGCGGTTAAGCACCTGGCGCGGGGAGAGGACGCCGGAGGTCAGGTAGGGGCTGAAAGGTCGAGTACGCCGGGTGGGCTGTCAGCTTGCTGTAAGCTGACGAAGGTAGATGGGGAGGTGGAGAGAAAGAAGAAGGTGGAGGGGGTGGAGACGGGGAACGAGACGCACGACAGCCTCGAAGTCGTATCCCGATCCGCCCGGTTCCTCCCCTCCGCGTACCCGTCGAGCCGGGACGCCTGCGCGCCCTTCCCCTGGCCCTCGGCCGCGCCGTCCGCGAGCGGCGAGCTCGAGCCGATCTGCGACGTCCGCGGCTGGGTCGTGACGAAGCGCTCGAGGATCTGTCCTCGGGACCGGCATCGGGCACGGGTGAGCAGGGTTCGGCGCCCCGCGGGTGAGGTAGGGATGCGCGAACGCACCTCCATCGCCTTCCCCTCCCCCGGCGGATAGAGCACACCCATCCTTTCCCCGTCCTCGCTTTCAAGCTCAAACCCCTCTACCTCCTTCGGTACCTCTAGCAACCCCTTCACCTCATCGGCCGCGGTGAGGCGCTTGTAAGCGACGGGTGAGTTGGGAAAAGGAGGAGGAAGCTCCAGCAGGTACTTGGAGGGGGAGGCGTTGATCAGCGCGGACCAGGCGCGGAACCAGGGCGAGTAGACCTGCGCGCCGAGGGATATGGGTTTGGCAAGGAGTGAGCGGCCGATCCCACGGGGGTGCGGAAGGAACAGGGGTGCGTGAAACGGAGAGAACGCACCGTGTAGACCCCCCCATCCTTGCTCTTCTTCGCGACCCCTCCTGGCGGGACGACCACCCGGTCGTGCTCAAACTCCACCCGGATGCCCCTCTCCTGCCCGAGCTCGAGCACCTTGATGTCCCTGCGCAGCTCGTCGACCTCGTACGACAGGTTTGCGAAGACGTGCTTGGCGTTGACGGGCGGCGAGGCGAAGAGGGCGAGGAGGCGGGCGGGGAGGGCCATGCGTGCGCCCGGGTTGACGAGCGTGAAGAGCGGGATGTGCAGCTCCTTGAGCTCCTCCTGTGACTCGCGGAAAGACGAGGGACACACGCGGCAACGTCAGTCCTCCGTCGCAAGGAAAGATCGAGGACAGGGGAGCGGGGGCGGCGTACCTTCAGCACGGCCAGGTTGCGCAGCATAAAGTCGATGCGCCTGCGCGACCGGTCGTGCGCCCGGTAGTCGCCCGGGTTGACCGCGAACACGACCACGAGCGGCAGGCTCAGCTCCTGCGCCTTGACGCCGGCCGCGTGGAGCGCGCGGTTGTCCCGGAGGCGCATGTCCTCCATGTTCATCCAGTAGACGACGGACGCGCCCTTGTCGGAGGAGGGGGCAGGGGGAGAGGCACGCTGCGCGGCAAGGAGACGCTCCAGCTCGAGGAGAGGGGGAGCCTGGTCGACCGCGTCGGCGTTCTCAACCTTGCTCACGCGCGGGTCTGCCGAGAGCGACGAGCAGAGGGAGGGCAGGAGGGAAGCACGAGCGCACGCGTAAGGCGACGAAACGGTCAGCGGCGGCTACCCGCGACCCGCCAGGAGAGCCGGCAGAGCAACTTACACACCATCCCCTTGAACCAGTCGTCCCCCTCCGCGCCCGCCTGTCCCCCTCCTGCCGGCTGGGGGACATCCTGCTCTGTCCGCAGACGCTTGGTCGCGGGCGCGATGTGGTCCGGCAGAGGCCGCTTGGGGTGGGTGCTGAGCGGGGGAGGGGAGGACGAATGCCTCATCGAGGGGACGATGCTGCTGCTGCTGCTGCTGGAGGGAGAGAGGGCGCAGGGGTTCATCAGGGCGAGAGGGCGGAGCGGGGCGGAGCGCAGGCGGCCGAGCATCGGACGGGGGGAGAGAGAGAGAGAGAGGCCGATCGCGATTTCCCCCCTGCGCGCGCAGCAGCCCCAAGTGCACCCGGCGACGATGCGTTACTTCGATCGCACGCCACCTACTACTCATGACGCGTCCCTGTTGCTTGGTTTCTGCCCCCGACACACGCCTGCCTCCGAGTGCCGCCCCGGCCGAGCGGCGTGTTTGCCCGCCGCTCCGCCGGCTCATCAGCCCTCCTCGTCGATTGCTCGGTTCTGTCTAGTCTACGCCGGTGATGGGGGAGAGTCAGCCTCAAGGCTGCTCTCACCCTGCAGCCCGACCGCGCCCGCAGCGCACTCCGGTCGGAACACAAGGATTTCGTTTGCGTGTAAGCATGAACGGAATACTAGAGCAGGGAAGTAGAATCCCTTCCGAGGACTCAGTGCGTGTACGAGATCCCCGACGAGAATGAACGCGCACGCAACCGTCATGCAGAATGAAGCGGAGGAGCCTATAAGTAAGGCGAGAAGCGCTGAGCGCAGTCCGTGAGAGGAGGAGATGTAGGAAGCACTAGATCCAACGCGACGTAGGGGTAGCGCTGTGCACCGTCCATCTGGCTAAGGGCAGAAGCGGGAGTGCAGTTTGCCGCTCGTGGGTCTCGCTACCCTGGCTGACGAGGCCGAGCGGGAGGGCGGATGGGCGAGGCGAAGTGGCTTTGCTCAGCGAAGCAGGATCGACGAGGAGGAGGGGAGTGAGGCGATGGTCGTACCTGCGGAGGGAGGACGACTCCGCCTGCGCGCTTCACCCCCTGCGCGCGGAGATGGCGAGAAAAGGCCTTTTCCGCCGAACGCCCCCGCCCTCGCCTTCCCTCCTGCCTACCCTCAGATCCCTTACCTCCTGCACACCATGTTCGCCGTCCGCTTCCTCCGTGCCTCCCGTGCCGTCGTGCGTCCTCTCTCTCTCTCTCTCTCGTGCTACCTGCGACCCGCTGCAGAAGCTGACGCCTGCCCTCGCCTTGACCATCTCTCCCTACCAACCGCCCTTGGCTCGCCCTCCGCTTGACCCCACCCTCTTGCTTTCGTGCTGCCACCCGTTACCGGCCCACCAGCCCTCGCTCGTCCGCGCCTACGCCCCCGGCGGCGAGCAGGCCGGCGCGACCGCCTCTTCTGCTGGATTCGAGTGCGTCCTGCCTTTCTCAGCCGACCTTCGCTCGTCTTCCATCCTCGTCGTCCGCCCGACTCACCGCCTGCTCTTCCTCTCCTCTCACCCTCCGTCTGCCCGGCCATCCACAGGAAGCGCGAGAGGTCGCAGGAGGCCCTCTTCGTCCGCCAGCGCGAGCTCGAGAAGCTCCAGAAGCTGCGCGAGCAGGCGCTCAACGACGTCAAGGAGCACGAGGCCAAGATCGTGCGTCCTCCTCCCCCCCCCCCCCCCCCCCCCTTCCCCTTCTTGTTTCCTTCCTATCACCCCCCCTCTCTCTCTCCTTCCTTTCTCTCCTCGTGTCACTCCTTCAGGCTGCCCGTGCTGACGCTGGAGGCTGGACTGCGGCAGGCCGAGCTCGAGAAGTCGACCGAGCAGAAGTGAACGTCCTTTCAAGGGCCACGCCATCGTAGATCTGCTTTCAGGGGAACGATGCCCCTCCCTCTTCGTCATCACCATGTATTGAAGCCTTGTCCTTTGCCTGCCTTTCGGAGCTGTTGAGGAGGTCGCGCTCGTGTCTTGGCCCTGTGGGCTAAGAGGGTGATGGATGAGCGATGTACGGACTGAGTGCTCAGCGGTCGCAGTCTTTGATCCTCCCGCCGTGGTGCACCTCGACCGACATCACGCCGGCAGACCGAGCTCTCCAAGCAGGCCAGAGACGGCAAGCTCAGTGTGCGCGGCAAGCGACGAGGGCCTCATAGATTGCGCAAGAACGCCCGCTGGGCCTCCTTGAGCCGCTCCGCCTCCTGCTGCCTCTCCTCGTCCCGGCGCTTCTTCGCGGCCAGCCGCTCGGCAGCCGCCATCTTCACCGCCGTTGCGCTCGCGTCGGCCGCTTCCGCCTGCTTGCGGTAGGCGGTGCGGACGGCGGGCAGGGGCTCGAGCGTGCTGCGTTGCGACGAGGGGGGGACTTGTCAGCGGCTGCGATGGATGGGCCTTCCTGCGAACCCGCCCCAGGGCATCAAAAGCAGCGACAAGCCAAGGGGGCGGAGGAACAGAAGGACGTTCAAAGAAGAGGAAGGGGAGGACGCACACGGACGCAGAGCTTTTGCCCTTGTCGAACCGGTCGTCCTCGCACCGCACGGCGACGTCCTTGAGCTTCTCGACGACCTCGTCCAGCATCTCGCGCTGCGTCGGCGGCGGCGGCACCGGGTCCCTGCGCCCGCCTTTGCGCTTTGGCTGGAACGTCACCCGCGCGCGGAACGCGGTCGTCAGCAGCTCGCGCACGGCCGCCATCCGGTGCGCGACGTCGTTGCTCGACGACACCCACGAGATGAACACCTCCTGCGGCACGCCGTCCGCGCGGAGGTTCGACTGCTTCCCGAGCAGCCGGGCCGCCGTCTCGACCTTGACCTTGCTCTGCGGCGTCTTGGGCGCGGGCGCCGCGCGCTCGACGAGCGCGGCGATGCACCAGCTCTTGATGTCGGCCTCGTCCGCGCCGGCGGCGTCGTGCGCCGTCAGGATGCTCCCCGTCTTGACGAGCACGAGGTCGTGCGTGCCCTGCCCGAGCGCGCTCGCAACCTCCGGGCGCGCCGCGAGCTCGCCGACCGTCGTCGGCGGCGCGATCTTGTTGTCCGGCGGCAGGCGCGGGCGGACGACGAGCTTGGGCGGCAGCTCCTCGTTCTTCACCTTTTCGCCCCGCTCGTGCTTCTCCGCGTGCTCGACGAGCTGCGCCAGCAGCTCGGGCGTGACGTTGGCCCGCTCGAGCCACACGCGCCGCTTGTGCGCGGCCTGCGAGAGCTTGCGCTGCGCCTCGTGCGCCTGCTGCTCGCGCACGGTGGCGAGCGGCGGGAGCGCCGTCGGAGGGGGGAGCACGACGTCTAGCTCGGGTGCGCTGGGCGTCAGATGCGGGAGCGTAGAACGCCGGCTGAAGGAGGCCACGCGGCCGTCACCGCCGCCGCTGGGACCGAGGCCGTAACCATTGGGCGCGGTGCGCTGGGCGGAGTAGGGTCGCCGGGCAGGGAGGACGACGGTGCGGGCGAGGGTTGCAAGGGGCGCTGCTGCTGCTGACGATGGGCAGCAGGCGAGGCGCGAGGTGCTAGCGAAAGCGGCGCGCATGAACGGCAGGCGATGAAAGACCGGTTTGGTGGAGCTTCACTTGATGATGGCTGGGGCAGGGGGCGGGAGGGAGAGGCGGCCGGGTGGGAGTCGGGAGAGCAGCAGCGGAGTCGCCCGCCGGCGACAACTGGTAGTATGCGTCCCTCCCCTTCAACCACTTGCATCTCTCCCTTGGTACGGGAGCACCACGCGTCGTGGCGATCGATTCAGAGCGCATGGATCCATCCCGCCCGCTCGATAGTGCAGCAGACGCTCAGAGCACGATCTTGGCCCTCTTCCCGCGCTTCTCGCCCGCACCCTCCTCGCCCGCGCGCTTCACCTCGCCCGCCTGCTCCCTCAGCTTCTCCACGTCCTCGCCCTCCTTGGCCCACTCGAGCACCAGGTGTCGTCCGAGCAAGTGCGTGTGCTTGAGCGCGCCCATGACCGACTCGGCCTCGCGCCGCGAGTGGAAGTCGAGGAACGCAAACCCGCGCGAGCCCGCGTTGAACTTCTTGGGCAACCGGACTGATTTGAGCGGGGCGAACGAGCTGCGCGTCGGGAACACACGAATGGGGGAGGTTGTCAGCGAACAATGGAAGGAAAGAAGGAAGGAAGGAAGGAAGGAAGGAAGGAGGGAGGGAGGAAGGGAGAAAGGGAGGGTGAACTCACCCAAACAGCTCCTGGACGTCCTTCTTGCTCGCCTCGAACGGCAGGTTTTTGACGACCATCTTGGTCGTCGTCTCCATCCAGCCCTTCTTGCCCTTCTTCTCCTCCCCGCCCTTTGCAACCTCCACGTCCTCCGTGTTGCGCTTTGCGAACCCGACCTCGAGCGCGCGCCCGTCGAGCACCTTGCCCTGCGCGGCCGCGAGCGCAGCCTGCGCCTGCGCGGCCGTCCGGAACCCGGCGAACCCGAAGCCCATGGACGCCCGCTGCGCCGGGTTGGCCGACGTCGGCGCGGGCTTCGTCTGGATGCGCGCGAAGGAGAACCCCGGCAGCGGGGAGAAGAGCGCGTGCAGCGACGCCGGCGTCGTCGTGAACGAGAGGTTCTTGATGAACAGCGTCGCGTTGGGCGCACTCGTGTCTTCGGCGGCGGCGGCCGTCGAGGCAAGCGCGGCCTTCTTATCCGCTGCCGCGGGGGCAGGAGCTGCTTTGCCTGACGCTGCGGTCGCAGGAGCGGCCAGCGTCGGCTCGTCCTTCTCCTTCTTCTCGACCTTCTCGCCGTCCCACAGCCCCTTCGGCCCCTTCTCGAGGTACACGACGCTGTTGCCGAGGCGCATGTAGCTCAGCGCCTTCCACGCCTCGCGCGCGCTCCGCTCGTCCGCGTACTCGACGAGCGCGATCGTCCCCGAGGGCGGGACGAGCAGGCGCGATACCTCGCCGTGCGGCTCGAGCAGCTCGCGGAGCGCGGTGGGGGAGGTGGAGTAGGGAATGTTCTTGATGAGCAGCGTCGTCGGCGAGCGCGGGGTCTTGGGAGGGAGCGCGAGGTTGACGCCCTCCTGCAATAGAGATCACCCACTTTCAGTCAGGTTGACTGCAAAGCCAGTGAAACAAGAGACAGGACGCACCGAGAGCAGGAAGTCCTTCGTCTCCTGGATGACGTGCGTCTCGGCGAGCGCGAGCTTGACCGCCGCGTTGGCGCTGTCCGCGCCGAGGATGTCGGCCTTGTCGATGTTCATCCGGTCGGCGACCGAGCTGACGACGGCGTCGCTCTGTTGCGAATGACCAGGAGCCGTCAACATCGAGGACAGGGACGACGGGTATGACGAGCAGGAAGGGGTCATAGCAAGGGCAAGGAGGCACTCACGTTCATGAACAGCCACGACCACTCCCACTCGCGCCCGCCGCCCATCCCGCCCGCCGCGTCCTTCTTCTTCGCCTCCTGCTTCGCTTTGTATCCGAGCGCAGCGCCGTCCTTGTCCTTCTGCCCAGGCCTTGCCCGACCAGGAAGAATGTGCAGCAGCCTGCCCTGGAACGCCTTCCCGTCGAGCGCCTCAAACGCCGCGAGCGCGTGCGACGGCGTGGCGAACGCGACGTACGCGGTGCCGAGCGGCTTGTGCGTCTGCGAGAGCGGCAGGTGGATCGACGAAAGCGTGCCGAACGGCTCAAAGAGGGTGCGCAGGTCTGAATCGGAGCAGGAGAAGGCAAGGTTGCGCAGGAAGAGGCGGCCGGTCTCGAGGATTGTCTCCTTGGGCTGCAGGCGAAGGTCGTTTGACAACTGTGAGCCAGTGCAGTAGTTGAAAACGAGGAAAGGAGAGACTCACGTCCTGATCTCCGGCAGGGCCCTCGGGGCGCGAACCGGCCTGCACGACCTCAACCGCCTTCTTCGCGGGCGTCTCCTCCTCGAGGTTCGACGTCATGAACTTCTTTGCCCACGCCTCGTCGTCCAGCTCGCCCTCGTCCTCCTTTGCCTCGGACTCATCCTCCGCCGCCGGCCCCTCAGCCTCCTCAGCTGCAGCAGCCATCGGCACGTCCACCGCCGGCGCCGCGTCCTCCCACGTCCGGGCGTTCGAGTCGGCCGCAGCGGCGCGCTTGGTCGAGAACAGGTCGAGGAACTCGTCCTTCTGCGTCTCGGCGCGCGACTTCTTCTTGCTGCTGCCCTCGGGCAGGGGTTGGGCGTTGGCGGCCGACGCGGACGAGTGCTTGAGCCGCTTGGACGACCCCTTGGGCGCGGTCGAGCTGGCTTCAGCAGCAGCCTGCGCAGCACCCGCAGCAGCGGCGCCGGCGGTTTCGTCGCGCGCGCGCTTCTCGCCCCGCCTGCTCGGCCGCTTATCCACGCCGTCCTGGACGAACTCGACCTTGATGCGCGCGCCCTCGAGGTAGGCGCCGTCCCACCAGCGCTTGCACCGCTGCGCCTCCTCGGCCGTCCGGTAGCCGACGAAGGCAAAGTGCCGGCCGGGGTAGAGCTTGAGGTCGGTGATGGCGCTCGACGGCGGCGGGGGCAGCGTCGTGGAGGACGACGCGGACGGCGCGGTCGAGGGTGCGGACAGGGCCGCGCGCAGGGTGGACGGCGTCAGGTGGTGCGGGAGCGAGAGGAGGATCAGGCGGGTCGAGGGCGGCGCATCGGCCTCGACGGCGGGGGGGGCGGGGGCGGACCTGGGCGTGGCAGAGTCAGCATGGCGCGTGCAGCAGCAGCAGCGGTGCGGGGAGGGACGGACATGGCTCGAGTACTTAAGGGGGATGTGCGCTCCGACAGCCAGCAGCAGCAGCAGCAGCAGGCGGCGTCGGTCGACATTCTGCGACCGCCCTTTGGTAATTTCCCCTCGCTCGCCTCCGACGGCGACCGTCGCCTGATCGTTCGCCCCGGTCCGTCGTGCCGTCAAACCCCTGCACAACAGACGCTGACCTCCCTGACTCTGTGGCTGCTGCCTGTGCTTGTCCCAGCTTGCCTTTTGCCACGGCCCGCCCTCCCCGCTCGCCCCGCAGCCGCCCGCCTTCCGTCCGGAGGGAGCATCGCTCTGCACCGCGCCCGATAACTCCCCGCCTCTCGCCAGGGTGAGAGATCCCTTTCCGTGCGACGCGACTTGTTCCTCGCCACGGCGAAACGCTGACGGCTGGCCCCTGAATCTGCCGCAGCTCGTGACGTCCGTTGGCTCATCGTCGGTCGTGTCCCCCCTCCGACGCTGGCGGACCACAGAGCCATCTTCCCGTCCTTGCAAGCTTTGCCACACCTCCCGCTCTTCCAGAACCTGCCGCCATGGAGCCGGCTCTGATCGTCTACTCGACGACGACGCTCTCGACCTCGCTCCTCGCTCACTCGCTGCACCGCGAGCTCTCGCTCGCGCACGTTCCGGCCCACCCGCCGCTGCGCGTCTCCTCCCTCCCGGCCTCTGCGCTGCCCCTCCTCTCGCCGCACCAGCCCGTCGTCTTCCTCCTCTCGACGACGGGCGCCGGCGAGCCGAACGCGGACCTGCGCCCGCTCTGGCAGCTCCTGATGCGCGAGGGGCTGCCGGACGACCTGCTCGAGACGGTGCGGTTCGCGGTGCTCGGCTGCGGCGACAGCGGGTACGAGCGCTTCAACTGGGTCGGCAAGATCTGGCGGAGGAGGATGTTGGCCCTGGGCGGGCTGGAGCTTGCGGCAAGGCAGGGCGAGGGGGAGGAGGGATGGTGGGCGGACGAGCGGTCTTCCGGCGGGTGAGGCCCCCTCCACCCCCCTCTGACCTTGCTACCCGAGCAACGGTGTAAGCCGGTGCACGCTAACCCCTCTGCGATCTTGTCCAGCCTCGAGGAGACGTTCCAGCCGTTCACGTCCAGTCTCGTCTCGTCGCTTTCAGCGCTGTACTACCCGTCACCAGCGACGCCTCCATCGCCACTACCGTCAACGACGCTCCTTCCATCGCTGTACACCGCCGCTCCACTACCACCTTCTACCACGCTCTCCCCTGCCCTCTCCACTCTCGGTCTCGGCGTCCCTTCGACCGGTTCGACGTCCTACTGCGCCAGGTTGCAGTCCTTCGACCGCCTCACCGCGTCCGAGTGGACACAGGACGTCCGGCTCATCACTCTCGCCTTGCCCGAGGGCGAGAGGGGCGCATGGCAGCCAGGGTGGATCGCGCAGATCACCCCGAAGAACTCAGAGGCGGCAGTCAGGAGGTTCTTTGAGCTGCAGCCGCACCTCGTGCCGGACGAGACGGTGCAGTTCGCCAGGCGGAGGGAGGTGTGGGAGCTTGCGCGCCCGCCGCACGCAGGCCAGCAAACGGTCAACGGAGGTGCCGACGACGACGAGGAAGACGAGGACTTCTACACGCACCACCCACCCCCACTTCCCGCCTTCGCCGCCCGCCCGCTGACGGCCGCCGAGCTCGTTCGCGCGCACCTCGACCTGAGCGCGGTCCCAACGCGGGCGTTTTTCCAGTGGCTCCGGCTGCTGACGGCCGACGAGCGCGAGATCGAGCGGCTGGACGAGTTTCTGCACCCTGTCGAGGGGCCGGTGCGTTTCTCCTTCGTCCTACATCTATCTCTCTTCGCGCCTGCTGACGATTTTGTCGGGTGGGGTCGGGCCAGGATGACATCTACACGTACGCGACGCAGCCCCGCCGGTCGGTGCTTGAGACGCTCTCCGACTTCCGCGCCGTCCGCATCCCGCTCGCGCGCCTGCCCGAGGTCCTGCCCTCGGTCCGGCCGCGCGAGTTCAGCATCGCGAACGACGCGGGACAAGGGAAGGTCGAGCTCGCGGTCGCGATGGTCGGGTATCGGACAAAGGGGCTGAAGGCGGGCAGGGTGGGGCTGTGCTCGGCTTACTTCCAGTCGCTGTCTCTCGGTGAGTGCGCGCGAGCGCACCCCTCGTTGTGCAGATCTCGACAGGCAGGCTGATGGCCCGGGGTTCGAACAGGCGCCGAGGTCAAGCTCGATCTTGTGGAAGGCACCATGGCGCTTCCCTCTGTCCCGAACCGGCCTATCGTCTGCGTCGGCCCCGGCACGGGCATCGCCCCGCTGCGCGCCCTGATCCAGCGGCGCGTGCGCGAGGGCCACGCGCAGAACACCGTCTACTTTGGATGCCGCTCGCAGGCGAGCGACTTCCTGTTCCGCGAAGAATGGGAGCGTTGGGAGGCCGAGGGGGTGGTCGAGCTTCGTACAGCGTTCTCGCGGGATCAGGTGCGTCACGGCGCTCGAGCCGGCGAGCAGCGCCCAGTCGCTAACAGCTGTGCGTGACGCTGTTGATAAACAGGAGGAGAAGCGTTACGTGCAGCATCTGATTGAGGAGGATGCGCCGGGAATCTACCGCAAGCTTGTGACTGAGCGGGGCTACTTCTACGTCTCCGGGTCCGTCCCCTTCCTCTCTGTGCGCTCCGCCCTCCAGGGCAGATGTGCTCACACCCCCTGCCGTCCTTTCTCTCAGGTCGTCAAATGCCATGCCCCGCGCGGTCAAAAAAGCCGTCGTCCGCAGCTTTATGCGCGAGCACACGGCCGACGGCAGCCCGACGAAGGGCGTGAGCGAGGAGGTCGCGCAGGGCCTCGTCGAGCGCATGGAGGAGGAGGGCAGGTGGAGCGAGGAGTGCTGGAGTTAGACGATACAGTACCATAGATGCGGTGTTGACACTGCGATGTGGGCTCCTCTTGATGCGAAGAGGGATGGGCACGGTTTCGAGTGACCTGGATGAGTGCCCGTTCCGCCAGAGCCAGGAGGCCGAGCGGGGGATCTGCGCGTTGCTGCTGCTCGCTCGAACTGGATGACGACCCCCCGCCTCAGTTTGTGAATGGCTGCTGGCTCCTCAGGCACTCCGCTTGCTGGCCAGACCGAGCTTCGCGCTCTCCAGACCTCTCGCCCAGGTCGCGTCGTTGCCCTGTCGTCCAGCGAGTCCCCCTCGCCCCTCCGCGCCTTCTCCGCGCGTCTCGCCGCCCTCACGCCCAACGAGCGCGCCCTCGCCTCGGCCCTCGCCGCCTGCACGAGCACGATCCTTGTGTTCCAGGCGTATCGCAGGTGGTGGCGACGGATACGGACGGCGGAGCATGTACTGCCGCATATGCTCGGGGGGAGGAGGTGGGTCAAGGGCGTTGTGACCAGGTGCGTCCGCCCTCTAGCCCTCCTCACTATCGCTGAGCACGAAGGGCTGAGGACAAGAGGACGAGCAGCGTCGGCGACGCGGACAACTTCAGGCTGTACCACACGCCAGGCCCGTTCTGGCGCTGGCTCCCTCTCCGGCGCGTGCCGACCGAGACGAAAGGTCCGTTCGTCCGCAGCAGCCTTTCCCTCTCGGCTCTCTTGGGTGAGGGCGTACGCTCTGACTCCGGGCTGCATCTACCATGCTGCTAGCGCTGCGCAACAAGACGATCCACATTCGCATCGCAGGCGTCGATGCGCCCGAGGCGGCGCACTTTGGTCGTCCAGTACGAGCCTTCCCTTCGCTGCCGACCGCACCGTTGCTCCACGCTGACTTGGCAGCTATGCGCTCCCGCAGGCACAGCCGCTCTCAGCCGAGGCGCTGCAGTACTTGAAGGACACCGTCGAAGGCAAGCGAGTGCGGTGTCTGCTGTACTCCAAGTGCGTCCCTCTTGCTAGTGCATGAGCAGCGCAACGTGCTCTCCGGGGTGATCGAGTTCGCTGACCCTCTCTGCCCTCCCTACCTGACAGAGATCAGTACGGTCGCATCGTGCGTTCAGTTCCTCTTGCCGGGTTTGCGTCCTGTTCTGACGCTGCTCTGCATCCGCGCATGTCGTGCAGGTTGCTCTACCCATGGTCCGCCGGCCATGGCTGCCCTTTTTGCCGGCTAAACCACTACCCCTTATGATGCTCCGCGACGGCTGGGCTGCGGTGTACAAATCCGGCGGGGCGGAGTACGGTCAGCTCGGGCTTGCGGCATACGAGGCTGCAGAGGAGGAGGCCAAGTACGTTCCCCCCTCGACACTCTTTGGATGCGCTCGATCTCTGATCTGCGCCTCTTGAGCAGACGGAAGAAGCGCGGCATATGGTCGCTGGGCAAAAAACTAGAGAAGCCTGACGCGTACAAGAAGCGCATGGCTAGCCTCGAGGCTAGCGGCGCGTCGACGGCCGCGTCGAAGAGCACTGCGCGCGCGGGGCCCAAGGGGTCCATCTTGACTGTGGCGCAGAAGGAGGGCTGGTGGGCGGCGCTCAAGAAGCTGATGACGGAATGATATCATGACAACCCTTCATCACGACCTGCTTCTGAAGCCGCGCGTTGTTGGGTGTGATTGAGTCGAACTGGCGTGCACTGCAGTTCGTCGCGTCGGCCGTCGGCGGAGTCCCTTTTGCGCTGCGAGCTGCGGTGTGCTCGTGAGCTCAACGTCGACCATCTCCCAGCGCCTCCCACAAGCTGGACCGCCTCTCCTAGCTGCTGCAGTTGCTTCAGGATGTCCACGAGACTCGCCAGCCGTGCCGTTCGCCGGGCGCTGCACACTTCGGCTGTCCGAGCTGCGGCCGCCCCCACCCCTCCCCCTCCAGCAGCCGCTCCTCCGCCAGCCGCAGCAGCAGCGCCGTCAGCTGTGTCCTCCTCCGCGTCAGGCTCGACATCTCCCCCACGCCAAGCGGGTCGCGGTCCTCCTCCCTCGGCAGGAGCAGCTCGCCCGCCACCGCCGCCGTCCGAGGTGGACCGTCCTCCTCACCTCCCGAACGTGCCTGCCCGCATCAAGACGCTTGACCGGCCGCTCGGCGTGCCGGACGCGCCGACGCCGCGCGAGCTCGGGATCTGGGAGCTGCTCAAGCCGAGCCAGAACGAGGAGTTCCGCAAGGCCAAGACGAGAGCCATCCTCGGCGAGTTCAGGCGGAGCAACCTCAGCATCATCATGGAGAGCTGGCGGACGGGCGGCAAAGGCTGGCTCGCACCGCGCAGCGTCTACAGGGCAGATGTGCGTCCGTTCCTTCGCTTGCAGCAGCGGCACAAGGTCGCAATGGGGCTAACCGCTGCCGGCGCGGTGGTTTGACCACGAGTAGAAAGCGCTCTACCTGCCCAACCTGTACGGCCCTTCCATCGACGACATAGACCCGCAAAAAGTGCATACGTGCAACATTTGCCAGGGCAAGATTTCCATCGTCGGCATGAGCGGTCCCATGCACGCTTTCGTACGTTCTCTCGTCCGCCCGGGGGCGTCAGCCTGCCGCCGCAGCTGCGCGCTCGTTCTGATCCTTGCCGGCGAGTACTGCCCAACAGGACCAGATGCGCAAATTCATCGTACCGGTGAACGAGGTGCTCCAGAAACGTGAAGACTTCCAGGTCGTCCAGGTCCGTGCTTCTGGAGCTGAAAGGAGCGCGAGGTATACGCGCCGCGCGCAAATTGGCCACACGCTGACTTCCCACCCGCGTGCACGCAACAGGTCTCATTCCAGGTTACGCGGCTCAAGGCGTTCCTCTCGCAGTACTTTGGCGCGGGCCTGCGCAAGATCGTACCCCAAAAGCAGTGGAAGAACTACATCATCTCGACCCAGGACCTCAAGGGCACGCTTGCCGATCAATGCTTGGGCATGACCAACCCGCTCGCCGGGCACGTGTACCTCGTTGTACGTCCCCCTGCTGCGCACTACCTTCTTCGCCTCTCGTGCTCGGCTGACAGCGACCCCGCGGCGCGCAGGACGAGGACAACAAGGTGCGCTGGGCCGCCTGCGGCGACCCCACGCCGGAGGAGCTCGACTCGCTCCTGCGCTGCACGACGATGCTGCTCGACCGGCTCGACGCGAAAAAGGGCCGGCACAAGCTGTCTGACGCTGGAGCTGTACCGCATCCCGCCAAGGCGGTGGAAGAAGTCGGGCAGGAAGCAGAGGGTGCGTCGCAGGATGCTGCGCAGGAGGCGACCAGATAGATGCCTTCCTCTCTCTCATGATCCGAACGACTCGCAAACAGCACAGACTCCAGTCTTGCCCCCCCCCCCCCCCCCCCCCCCCCCCCCCCCCCCCCCCCCCCCCCAACACCCACCCCCCCCCCCCCCCACCACCACACACACACACCACCACCCCCCCCCCCCACACCCGACCGCCCCACCCAGACCACACCGCCAA
>MVAM01000281.1:0-17167 GCA_014825675.1 Cystofilobasidium ferigula
TTCTCGCCTGCGTTGGCCTCAACGGCGTCAGTGCGCTTCGAGTAGCCCGGAGGGACCCATTCGGCCGAGCGCCAGGCCGGGGTCGTGTGGTCCTCCCACAGTCGCTCGAGCTGCTCGAGCGAGAGGCCGTGACCCTCCTTGATGAAGAAGTAGATGATGGCCGCCCCAACAAAGTTGCAGCCGGCGAAGACGAAGCCGTACGTGTAGCCGATGTCGCCGGTGATGAAGGGCGTGAAGAAGGCGAGCCTATGGCAGAGAAAGGGTCCGGTCAGTCGAACGGATCGAGAAGGGAGTCAAAGCGTGGGGGTGGACTTGCAAGAAGTTCCAGAGCCAGTTGGATGCCACCGAAAGCGACTGCATCTTCTGGCGACCACGAGTGGGGTACATCTCACCGGTGACGACCCAGATGCCAGGCCTGGAGAACAGCGGTGTCGAGGAATGGTCAGCGCGAGCGATCAAAAGGGGGTTTCAGGCGCAAGACGCACCCCCAAGTCGAGGCAAAGCCGGCAATGAAGAAGCACGACGCGACGATCATGAACTTGCCAACGTTCGTGTCTTCAATGGGATCGCGGACCGTGCCGGCTGAAGGCAAAGGTTGAGGGTCAGTACAAGCGCTGGTGAGGAAGGACAAGCGATGGTGCGCACCGATGGCGTAGCCGAACAGCCAGGCCGACTGCCAGAGCGCACCCCAGAAGAGCGTCTTACGGCGACCGAATCGCTCAAGGAACCACAGGCCGGGGAAGGTGGTGACCGTGTTGACGGCGCCGAGGATGATCTGCGTGACGTACGAGTCGCTGATGCCGACACCGGCAAAGATGGTCGCACCGTACTGCAGGAGAGCAAGTAAAGCAGGTCAGTCAGAGGTCGCCGCTGAAGTGGTCAGAAAGGCACGAGACGGACGTAGAAAAAGTAGTTTGCGCCGGTGAGTTGTTGGAACATCTGGAGGACCATGCCCAAGATGGTGCGCTTGCGCAGGCGAGGACCAAACGTGTCGGCCCAGGTACCTTTGCCGAGCTTCGCCTCGAGCTGGATCGACTCGTAAATCTCGTTGTAGTCGTGCTCGACAAATGGATCGTGCGCGTCAGCCGTCACGCCACGGACGCGGCAGAGGGCGCGGCGGGCGTCGTCGTGACGGCCGCGCTGCATGAGCCAGCGCTGGAAAGCACACAGGATTTTGTCAGCACTGCTGCAAGGTAGAACGAGTTAAGAAGAACGCACAGGCGACTCGGGCATGAACTGGATGCCGATACCGAGGATGGCCGCGAAGACGAAACCGAGGCCGATGAGCGTCCTCCACGAGCCAGGGCCCGAGATGCGGCGGGTGCCGATGCCAAAGCAGTAGGCGAGCAAGATGCCGATCGTGATGAAGAGCTGGTATGTCGCGACCAGGGTACCACGGATCTGCTTGGGCGCTGCGAAGGAATGCAGGGATGGTCAGCGCTAGGACTCAAGAAGTTTCAAAACGTAGGATGTACAGATCTCGGACTGGTAGATCGGGACGTTGGCCGAGAGGGCGCCGACGCTGCGCAAGGAAGCAGAGGTGTGTCAGCAGAAGGATCAAGTCAATGGAGCGAGGATACAAAGTGGCAGGAGGAGCACGCACCCGAGTCCAGTAGTCCAACGGCCCATCATGAACTGGACCCAACTGTTGGTCGAGGTCATCTGAATGATGAGCCCGACAGCGACCATGGATGCGGCTGGAGAGGCGTCGAGGGTCGTCAGCTCAAGTTTCTCATGTTGCGGAAGAAGGCTCAGATAGAGACGCACCGAGAGACATGGCGTGTCGACGACCAAAGAAATCCGAGATGCCCGCACCGAAGAGAGCGCCGATGAGCGTACCGATGGAGAGAAGTCCGACAATGAGTCCCGAACGGACGTGACTGAGGGACTTGTCCCCTGGGGGTCCCTGGCCAAAGCGTTCGAGAAAGTCGGGCATGGGCGTGATGTCGGCGATCTGGCCGGTGTCCTGCGAGAAGCAACGCGAAAAAGACGAGGTCAGTGCGTGTTGGGAGGACTCAGCGTGGAGAACGAAAGAGGACTTACATAGCCCTGCGGTAAAGAGAGCAGCAGATGTAAGACGAGGTCAGTCGGCGTTGTAAAGAGCACAGACACAGGGTAACGAACAAAGAGCAGGCCGCCCATGGACGCGAAGAGCGCCCTGCCGTGCGTCAAAGGGAAGCAGTCTCGGTCAGCATCCCTGCAGACTCAGCGGCAGTGGGATGAAGCATGCGCACAGAACGATCGATGTCAGGCCGACCGGCGCCCCATAGATGGTAAACTGCTTAGCCATCGTCGGAGGGAGGAGGGAGGGGGAGCGAGGGGCAGAAGCGGGAGCTTGGAGTAGTGCGAGGTGCAAATGCGGAGGGAGAGCTGGTGAAGGGTGGTGTGGTGGAGGAGGAGGGGCCTAGCTTGGGGCCTTGCCTACTCTTATAGAAGGTAGGTGTACGACGTCCTGGGAATGGAGGAGGTGGATGAGCGTTGCGGGGAAGGGGGTGGGTGCTCCAAGTGTTCGAGTCGCTTCGCCCTGCAGGGAGATGCCTACGAGTCCTTCTCGTCACGACCCCTTGATGACGTGCAACCTGTCGGGGGAGGGCTGCTTCTGAGCCTGGCAGAGAGCCGGCCGGCGGGCGGGTCATCAAGCGCTCGTCGAACGTCAGCCAAGCCCGGTACTCGAAGGAAAAGAAGGCAGTGGCAGCCAGCTCCAGCCGCCTGCAGTCCTCGACGTGCCTCCGTACGAGGACGGTCAGCATCGTCGAGCCTTCCACGAGCACCCGCCCGTCATGCGCGAGAAGACGGCGGTCAGCCTGGGGCTGGTCGAGCGTCGTCCGGAAGGCTAGCGGGACGCGGCTTGTGCTCGCGCCGCGCCGGCCGGCCGAAGTGGAGGCGATCGAAATTTCGGACGCAAACCTTGCCTCCGATCCCCTGCCGGAAAACAAGCTCCGACGACCACTCCACTCGACGGCCGGCTGAGACGCGGTCGATCGCTTTTTGCCCGCTTGCGGACGACCCTCGGCGACAAGGCAGCATAGGTGAAGCGTCCATGCTCATCCGCACGCGGCTCACGCCGACTTCCTGCCCTTCTTCGCACCTCCCTTCTTCCCCGCCGGCACCGCCTTCGGCGTCGGCGCGACGATCATCGGCTTGCCAGCAGAAGCCTGGGCCTGCTCGGGCGCGGGCGCGACGAGCTCGGTCGCAGGCGGGAGGGCGGCGGGCGTGCTGTCGGCCTCGGCCGCCGGCGCAGGCGCGGCCTTCTTCTTGGGCTGCAGGTTGATGCCCTTGGTCTTCTTGAGGTACTTGCGCTGTGAAGCTGAGTGCGCACGGGAACAGGTCGTTGTCAGCGTATGAGTGAGGAAGCGGCAGGGGAGGCGCAAAGACGCACCCTGGATGAGCTCCTTGTCCGCCTCCTCGTCGAAGACAACCTTCTTGCCCTCCTCGACGATCCTCTCCCGCTCGCGTTCCATCCGCTCCTCCTCCTCGACGCTCGTCGGCAGCGGCACGAACTCCTCGTCCGCGCCGTTGTCCTCGGCGTCCGAGACCTCGGCCTCGGCCGCGAGACGCGCCTTCTTGGGGATGCGCGAGACCTTGAACTTGGCGACGAAGAAGCCGTCGACTGCGGGCCGCGAGGATAGACGAGGAAAACGCGTCAGCGCTTTGCGCGTTGGGTGGAATGGATACGGTAGAAACGAAAGGGAAGAGCAGGATCACCGGGGAAGAAGGTGGGGGGGGGGGGGGGGGGGAACAGGGGGGAACGCACCGTTGTGCACGTGCGGCCAGTACCTCCTCGTAAGCTTCATCTTCTCGCCAAACTGCCGCCCCTTGAAGCTCGCAAAGCCCTCGCGGCCGAACTCGAGGCCGGTCTCGACGAGCTTGACGTTGGGCCGCTTCTTGAGGGCATAGTCGACGACGGCCTCGTTCTCGTCGACCGTGACAGAGCACGTCGAGTAGACGAGGTAGCCGCCCGTCGACGAGTCCGGGTTGACAGAGTCGATCGCGCACAGGATCAGCTGCTTCTGGAGGTGCGAGAGCAGGTGGAAGTCGCGCTCGGACTGGCGAGGCGTGCGCAACGGGGATAGGGAAGAAGACGAAAAGCAAAGCAGGGCGTCAGCGAGTGCAACGAATGAGCAACAGGCGTCCGAGGGCCCTCAGGAGGCGACGCACCTTGTTGACCTTGACGGTCGCATCCTTGGAGATGACACCCGTGCCCGAGCACGGCGCGTCGAGCAGCACGCGGTCGAACCCGCCCATGACTTTGGGGAACTCGCGTCCGTCGTAGTTGCAGACGACGACGTTCTTGCACCCGAGCCGGTGCACGTTGGCCGTGAGGGACTTGGTGCGCGCCTTGTTGCTGTCGTTGGCAAACACGAGGCCCGTGTTTTGCAGCAGGGCGGAGATGTACGTCGTCTTACCGCCGGGCGCCGATGCCATGTCGAGCACGCGCTCTCCAGGCTGCGGCGCAAGGGCCATAACGGGCAGGAACGACGAGGCTGCCTGGAGCATGTAGTGCCCTGCGAGGTACTCCGGCGTCGCGCCGATCGGGACGGCCGACTCGAACACCTGCAGCCCGACCTTGGTCCACTTGCCGATCGGCTCGAGGTTGACGCCGCGGGCGATGAGCGCCTGCGCAAGGTCGCGCCGGCGCGTGCGGAGCGTGTTGGTGCGGATCGTCACGGGCCGGGGCGTCTCGTTCGCGTCGAAGAAGGCAATCGCCTCGGACAGGGGGAAGAATTGAAGCAGCTTCTCGGCGAGGAACTCGTTGTAACCGTAGTAGGTTGCCAGGTCCGAAACGAGCTGCTCCATGTAGTCGGCTCTCGAGCTGCGACCAAGCACAAAAAACAGTGAAGTCAGCGTCCTTCTCAACCCACTCATGACTCGGTCCCGCGAACGCCGAACGAGCAAGGAGGAAGAGGACGTACCGACCGTCCTTGCCACCAAGCTTCCCCCAATCCCCAAGCACGCGAATTAGCTCGCCGAGCCGCCGCTCGATCCTCCTCAGCCCGCCCTGGCCAACGCCCTGCGCCTTCTCGGCCTCGCGCTCCTCGACCGTCGGGAGGTCAAAGCGCTCCTCGAGGTCGTCGTCGTCCTCGTCATCGTCGAGCATGTCCTCGTCGTCGCCGTCGATGTTGGTGACGATGTCGTCCCCCTCCTTCCTCGAAGCGCCGTCGGCGCCCTCCTCGTCCTCGGACGTCTCCGCGCCAGACGTGTCCATCTCCTCGTCGTCCTCCCCGAACTCGCCGTCCTCCGAGTCGGTCGGGAACTCGCCCTGGTCGAGGTCGAACGCGGCGTCTGCGCCCGGGGGCAGGTCACCGGCCTCCGCGTCGGAAGCAGCCTAGACGCGCGGAGGGGAAGAAACAATCAGTGCACGCAGGCGAGAGACGAGCCAATGAAAATGACGCACATCAGACTCGTCCTCCGAGTCGGAGAACTGGATCTCGCGCGGCGGGGGTCGCTGCAAGCAAAAGGGAGGGAAGTGGCAGTCAGCTCCGGCTCTGCGCAGCTGCCTCCAGGCCTGTTTATCGGCCGAGCCCAGTCGCATGGCGGGCTTACCGGCATGCCCTCGTCGCCGTCACTGAAGGCGCAGGCACAGAGAGCATGGGTGAGCATGGGTCAGCACAGGATGAGGTGTAGAATAGTTTAGAGAACAGACGCACCCGCCGGCCAGGCCAAACTGCTCGTCGTCCTCCTCCTCCTCGCCGCTGAAGCCCTCGAGGTCGTCGCTGCATCGTAAGATTCACATGTCAGTCCCACGAGCAGCAGCGTCTCAGCCTGTGCAGCAGGCAGCAGGCGTAAAGGCGAGGGTCGAGCGTAGGTAAAGCGCCCTTTCACAACCTCACCGTGCCAGCCTGCGGCTGCACCCAGCCAGCCGGCCGCTGGAAGAAACGTTCACGCACAGCTCGTCCTCCTTCTTGGCCTTGGCCTTGCCTTTGCCCTTGACCCCGGCAGAAGCGACCTTCGCGACCGGCGCCTTGCGGACCTTGGACCCGTCCGGTGCGAGCTTGAGCTTCTTGCCGCCGGAGCGGGGGACGTAGCCCTCGGCCTTGCGCTTGGCCTGCTGGGGCGCGAGGTCGAGGTCCTGCGGCGGGGCCTGCTTGTTCTTTGCGCGACGGCCCATCGTGAGCTGGTGTAGCGAGTGGGTGGGTCGGGGGGTTGGAGTGGTGAGGAGGAGCAGGAAGGAGCCGACTCGTCCTCCTCGCCCTCTGCGCGCAGCCTCCGCCCCAAATTCTCTGAGGGCGGATAGGTGGAGCGGATGAGTACGGATCTCAGCGCAAGTGCACCCCGCCGTGAGTACGCACCGGGCGCAGTCGGCTCCCTGCTCTCCCCCAGCTGAGCCTCTCGCCCTCCTCGGCCATGGCGCGCATCGAACGGCTCGTCGTCTATCCGATCAAGGTCAGCTTCTCCCCCTTGCGTTCCTTCTCGTCCTCTGGCGACTGACAGCATGACCCCGTCGCCCCGCTAGTCCTGCGCCGGCGTCGCCGTCGACCGCGCCCAGCCGACGCCCGAGGGCCTGCAGTACGACCGGCGATGGATGGTCATCGACGCCGTGTCGCACAAGGCGTGCACTGCCCGCCAGTTCCCGCGCGTGCGTTGTCCCTGCTTTGACCTCCTGCTGTCGGCCAGTTCAAACTGTTTCTTGCTCACGCTGCCTCCCCCCCTTCCCCCCCCCCCCCCCTGCTTCGTGCGCACAGATGGTCCTCATCAAGCCCCACCTCTCGCCCTCGACAAACACCCTGCGCGTCGTCCTCCCGCCGTCCGAGGAGACGGAGTCGTCCTGGCTCGGCCTGCGGGGCAGGACCATCGTGCGCGAGGTCGAGTTTGACTTGCCGCTCGAGCTGCGGGCGGAGGAGCTCGCGCAGTGGGATCGGTGCGCCCTCGTTCCCTTTCGAGCCGTCGCTGCCCCCTACTCGCCCGACTGACTCATCCGCATACTTGTGCAGGCTCACCGACCTCGACCTCTGGTCTATACACCTCACCGCGCTCGCCCCGCCCCCATCTCACCCAGCCAACCTTGCGCTCTCGGCCTTCTTGGGGCGCGCAGTACGCGTGGTATGTCAAGACCGTAGTTGGCGGAGGGGGGCTGGGAAGAAAGCGCCTAGGGAGGGTGAGACGGGGTACGGTGCTGCGACAACGGTGAGTGTCTTTATTCAAGGCTGCTGAGGTTTCTGAGGGGGGGGGGGGGTCCCAGCTGCACACGCTTCTATCGCGACGCAGCGCGCATCTTGTTCTCGGAGCTGTTCACTGACTCTTCAGGACCACGACGACGACCTTTCGGCGCTCCAGGTCTTCTCCGACACCTACGCTCTGCACATCCTTACGCTCTCCTCGCTCCGGTCCCTCTCCCTCGCGTTTGCCGGTTCTCCTTTCGTCTCGCCTTCCTCCGCCTCCTCCCCACCCCCCTCCTCTGCCACCTCCTCCCACAACGGCAGCACCGCCGCGCAGGCCTACGACCCAAGTATAGAAGCCGCCATCGCCCGCTTCCGGCCCAATATCGTCGTCGACACCGACGTTGACGCAGACCACGCGTCGACGAAAGGGGAGGGGACGTACCCGGAGGACGAGTGGGGGCTGCTGGAGGTTGACGAGGCGGAGCGCGTGGGTGGGGAGTCGAGCGGAGAGGCGGAGAAGGAGGACAGGGGGAGGGAAGGGCGGTGGGACATCTCCGTTGTCGGCAGGTGCGGGCGGTGCACTGTACGTCCCTCCTTGCGACCTTGTCAATCCTCCACCGTCTTTCACACCCTACTGACGTGCTCTCTTCCCTTCCCTGCGCACACCTCTTCGCTCTCCCTCACATACCGCGTTAATGGTGGCTTTCGTCGTGAGGAAAGCTACCCAACGTCGACCCGTCAACTGGTGTTCGGCATGTCGCACTGCCTTACAAGCTTTTGACCGCTGCACGGCCAAAGGAGGTTGATGAGGTGCGTCTCCGCTTGTTTTTACATCCTTCCCCTCTCCTACCTATTCGCCTTCCCTCTCCCAAGACTGCTCGGGAGCAGAGTGTTGCGCACTGAAGGACGAGGCACTGAACGTCGCGTGCACTGTCACAGTTTGTTGGCGTCCCGTGCCCGACGCTCGGCGTGTACGCTGTCCCTCTTCTGCGGAAACCACCTTCGACAACGTCGACTACGGTGACGGACGCAAGGGGTGCGCCGGCCAGGCAAGCGATTGAGTGGCGCGTCGGCGACCGGATCAAAGTGTGCAGCACGCGGGTCAACGTCGACTATGTCGCCCCATCGCCTCGGCCGGGCGAAACGGCCGCGGAGGGGACTTGATCCGAAGGCATCTTCTTGAAGACGCGGACGCTTTCCTTTGCGCCTGCCGCTCCGCCGGAGGACGTCAGAGGCTTGCCGGCTGGCGCGCTCGAAAACGAGCTAGGCATCGCGCGGCGTGAAGGCAGGACAGCAGGGAAGGGCATCAAAATCGTCACAGCAAGCAAGCGGGCATGCACGGAGGGGTTGCGAAGCGAAGAGGAGAGTAGAAGAGCCAGGGACGGAAACGGCGGCGAGGATCGAGAGAAGGACTGGACTGCATTTGCGAAGCCTGAGATGGAGGGTCGTTGGTGGGCAAAGTTGAAGCAAAGGATTCACTCCGCATACGAAGAGCGCGCGATGGAGCTTTCGGTGGCGGAGAAGGAGACGAGAGAGATGCGACGTGAGCTAGGGTTGAGGAAGTAGAAGTACGGCTTTTCAGAGCGCGAGTAGAGCCTTGAGGTTCTGTAAAGGTGGAAAGAAGCAGGGAATCCCGTCAGCACAATGTTCGCCGCCCCTCCGCAAGATCGTGTCAGGCGGACGTACTTTGGCCAAGTCGAACGTCGTCGTCGCGATCTGGTTCCTTACGTCCTTCCCCATATCCTCCCCCTCGCTCAACTCGCTTAGCATCTCGCAGTTCCCCGCGAGCTCCCTGAGCAGTCTCCTGCCCTCTCCAAGTGCGCGTAGTGGAAGGGCGTCCTTTGAGACGCCGACGATGGACGAGCCGAGCACGATGGCTGTCGAGAGCGTCTCGCGCAGGACCGTCGCGGGCGCGCCGGAGCGGATGGCGGCGAGAAGCGTTTGGATGGCCTCCACAAGACTAGCAGACTGGGACTCGAGGTAAGGCTGTAATGAGCAGAGGGATGGGTGCTGTGTCAATGGGCCGGTGAACTCGGTCAAGGGAGTTCGGAAGACGCACGCGCAGCTGCTGCCACCCATGCTCATCCGTCCCCTCGTCCCCGTTCTCACCCTGATCCTCGCGTTCGTCGAACGGGCTCCGGAACCCGTTGGTAGGCCTGCTGTCCCAGCCCGGTCGCGGACTGGGGTTCCACCCATTGGTCCCTTGCAACCCCGGCGCGCCGGCGTAACTCTTCCCGCCGCCGCCGCCAGAGCTGTCGGTATCGGCGAGCGAAGCCTTGCGCTCGAGGTCGAACGCTGAGCTCGAGCTCCCGATGGACGAGCTCGACGTGAGCCGGTAGGCGTTGCTTGCGGGGTCCACGTCGCCCTTCGCCCGGCCGGTCGGAGGGGATGGCGGGTGAGGACGCGCGGTGATGGTCGAGTCGCGCACATCGTTGCTGCTGCCCTCGGACGACTGGCGGTTGACAAGCGGGGGTCTGCTGTCGCCGCCACCGCGCGGAAACTCAAATGTGCCGTTGGTTTCTGCGGGTGGGGGTGTGCGCTCGTCCTCGTCGCTGTACGGCGCCTCCTGCATCGCCGCCAGATCCGAGCGGTAGTCGACGTCCTTCGCCGCGCGCCTGATCCCGAGCAGCTTGAACAGCCCGACGACCGCAGCAGCCAGCTCGCTTGCGGCCGCGTCGAGCAGGCTGATCGGGCTCAAGCCGTACGAGATGCCAAACTCCTTGGCCGCGTGCGCGAGCGAGCCGAGCGCCGTCGTCGAGCGCTGCTTGAGCTCGCGCAAGTTCGCATTGTCAACATGTGCGCGCTCGGCAGGAGGACGCGCCTCAAAGAGCTCGACGTCGCGCGAGATGTCGCCCATGGCCGCAATGACGGGCTTCATCGCGCCGATCGTCGTGGTCGGTGCCGTCGAGCGCGCGGCAGTGATCAGGCCGTCGATGGCCGTCTGGAAGGCGGTGACGTGCACGTCGGCAAGCGCGCCGTTCTTGGACGCAGGAAGGTGGTCCTTGCTGCGTGGGGCGGTGACGAACATCTGCGAGGTGGCTGCAAGACGAAGTAGTGCCGTGAGAGCAAGAGATGTCAGGCGTCCGGCTGAAGTTTGGGCGAGGTGGGGGAGTGCAAACCGAGAACCCACCTTTGAGGTTGCGCAACTCCGTCTTTGCCGTCTTCCACTTCTTCTCCATCTCGCGCGCCCTTGCGTCCGCCGCGCCGACCGCCTCGCGCTCCGTATCCACCCTCGCGCGCAGCTCGTCGTTGTCGAGCGCAAGCTTTTTGAGCTCGTCCATAAGGTCGCGCACTTGTGCGCGCAAGAGGCCGTCCTCCTCCGAGGCGGCGTGGCGGCCATCCGTTGCGGGAGGGTTGGCGCGCGCGAGGGTGGCGGTCTCAAGCGCGTCAGCCCGCGACTTCTCGCGTTGCAGCGCGGCATGTGCATCGTGCAGCTCTCGGCGGATCCCTGAGATAGACTGGTGGAAGCCGTCGATTTGCCGAGGGGCAAAGATACGCGCATGTCAGCGCGCAGCACTCGATGCTGGAAGAGCAGAGCAAACGCACCTGGTCGGCAGCCTGCACGCTGCTCTCCGCCCGCTGTCGCTCGTCTTGCTCCACCCTCAGCGCCCTGCGCGCCCGCTCGAGCTCCTCCTCGAGCGCCTGCGTGCGTTTGGCCTGTTCCGAGAGCCGCGCCTCGTATTCCGCCCTGACGTCGTCTGCCGCTCTGTCCCGCGCGACCGGCGGGGCCGGACCGCCGCTGCTCCCGGCCATGTGTACCCCGAGCGCCGTTGCCATCCCAAGCCCCCTCGCGCGGCTGGCAGCGGAGGAGAAGCTCGTCCTGTCCCCTGCCTCGCCGCCGTCTTTCCCTCTGTCCGTCAACCCCGGGCTCGGCGGGATGTCCCCGAGCATGCCTCCGGAGTCGGAGGTGACGTACTCAGAGTCGCGGGAGAAGGGCACGCTGATCTCCTCGACCGCGATGGTCGAGGTCGCAGGAACGACGGTAGACTGCTGCACGCTCTGCTTGGGCGGGTTGCCGGAGCGAACCGAAGCGGCGAGGTCCTGCGAGGACGCAATCGGCGAGGGAGGGCGGACGATCGAGGGGACGACGCTCGATACGACCGGTCGGCCGCTGTACGACGCTTGCCGCCCGTGGAAGGACGACGTCCCGTTGGCTGCGAACGGGTCGTTGACGACCTGCAACGGCGGCCCTCGTGCAGAAGCAACGGACGAGATGGACCCCGTGGCGCGATGCCGGCTCTGCGCCTGCGAGGCAGCGGCAGACTGCGCTGTCGAAACCGATCCCGATCGGTCGCGCGCCTGCTGCAGCTGCTGCTGGCGCGAGGGAGGGCGGATGGGTTCAACGGGCGGGAAGTAGGGGTTCTCGGACGCGGCTGAGGTCGAGCGCGAGCGGCTCATGTCGACTGCGCGGGTGGGCACTTTGCCGTTTTGGGCTTCCGCTGGGTGTCGCACATCGTTCTCCTGTAGTTCCTGCTCGCGTGCAAGAGGTGTACGACAGTCAACACACCTACCCCCCAGTTGCCCTCGCACAAGCCAGGAAGCGCACAAACCTCGCGCTCGCCCTCCTCGTTCTCCTCGTGCTGCTGCTGCTGCTCCTGAACAAACGCCGGATTCCGCCGCTGCAGTTCGTGGAACACGTCGCTCGCGAGGTCCTTGAACCGGTTCTTGGTGAGGCTCGCGAGCTTCTGCCGCGCGGCATTGCGCTTCGGGTGGAATTCTTCCTTGATGGGCAGGTAGGGGACTGGTTACGCGCATGCGCCCGTCAGCTGCCGATCAGAGCGCGTTTGGGGGAGGACGGCGCACCGCTCTCAGGATCGGCGCTCCGCCGGCGGACGAGCTCGTCGTACACGTCGGTCGAGAGCTCGTGGAACTGCTGCTTGTTGAGCCGCGTGAGCTTCTCGCGCGCGTTGATACGTGCGTTCGGCGGCTCTGCAGGGCGTACAACGAAACAAACACACGGCGTCAGCGCTGTGCACTGGAGATAACCCCAGAGGTGGCTAGAGAATCCGCCCGAACGGGAGGAGCGGCGCGCTCGAGGCGATTCGGCACGCAGGTTCTCCGCGGGCGTCCCCGCAGCGACGCGGCGCAGGCCCTCCTCCTCCTCCTGACATGTCTAGCCCTCGGCTCTCTACCTCCCTGCTCCAAGTCCACAGCGTAGCGCACACGCACCTCTTCTGAGAAAGTCCGCGAGGAAATCCGCGAGCTCCTCCCAATACACGCGGGCGATGTTTTGGCGCTCGCCGTCCGTCCTTCCCGCTGCCGCTCCTGCTCCGGACACCGCCGGAGGCCTGGAGGCAGCCGCGCCGGGGGCAGACGCGCCCGAGACCTGCCTGCTCCCGGGCTGGTAGGCCGACAGGCCCGCGCTGGAGGGGACGGGCGAGCCGGGGTAGGGCGCGGGCTGTGCGCCGGCGCCGGTGGACGAGGCTGTCGAGGGCACGCGCTCGTGCTGCCCTGCGGAGGAGGGGGGGAAGTTGGCCGGGAGCCGCGCGCGCGAGGCGGTCGACGAGGAAACCGACATGCGCTGCTGGGAAGCAAGGAGCTGCTACGGGCTGACGGGGAGGGGGAGGCAACCAGGGGCGGCTGGCTGGCTGGTCGTCGCTGTCGGAGGGCAAAAGTCGCGTCGATCCGCGACAGCTATACGTTACTGATCAGAGCCGCCTTTGTCCTTCCGCCCTGCAGCACACATGGGCGCCTGCGCCCTCAGGCCCGACTACTTGCATGGGGACTCGACGTGCAGAGCGCCATGGCACCGGTGCTCAGGCACGCCGAGGAGTTGAAGACGATCCTGCACGGGTCAGCGGGTTGCGGTATGAAGGGAGCGTCGTGCATGCTGCGCGTCGACCACCCATCTTAATGTCCTCCCTCCCGCAGGATAATGGTCGGGGCAGTGTCTGGCAAGCACGGCCGCTCGCTAAACGTATGTATGCATCGGATTCCAGTCACCTTGTCGCACCTCTGACCCCCTGCGGCCGAGTCGTCCTGCAGGCGTCGCGCGCGCTTCGTCTAGTTGTCGTAGCCGTCGTCCTCATCGCTGCCCGAGACGTCTGCCGCGTCGTCGTCCTTCCGTGGATGGCGAGAGAGAACGCCGTGTCTGTGGGGTTAGCGTGTGGTTGTCAACGTCCTGAGACGACGCTATTGGATGTCGCAGGCGTCAAGCACGGCGGGTCGATGGGGATGGACGGACCGACGTAGCAAGCCCTCAACCCCTCCGCTCCGCTTCCGCAGCTCCAGATCGACTCTGATGAAAGTCTCCTTCAGTTTCCCCCCCGGTGCATATACCAGCATGCTCGGCAGCACGTCTTTATCTGGCGTCCCGTCCGGCCGAAGCATGAAGTCGAGCGTCGACGCGCGCGCGAGCAGAAACGCATGCTGCGGCGGCGGATGGGCGGACGCGAGCGATTGGAGGGCGAGGAGGACGTCGCCTGAGAGGTTGGTGATGTCCTGCGTTGGTACAGCGTCGCGAGCGAGAAGAACACGCCGTCAGGGCGCGTGCGCTGCGCGGCGGACGGAGGGGAGGAAAGGGGAGGACGCACCGGCTCAAACACGAGGATCACCACCCACCCGGGCGCGTTCTCGACGGCGCTCAAGTAGCCCTGTGCGCTGACCTCGCGCAGGTATCCCCGCCTGCCGCCGCCGCTAGCGCCGTTGAGCTGCGCGCCGCCCGCCGCCACGTCCCTTTGATGCGGCCCTCTGTCTTGCCGCTCGTGCTCTGCCGCACGCAGCTCCTCGTCCTCCTCCCACGTCGGCGCGAGCAGCGCGCGCTCCTCGAGTGCCTGCGCCGCCAGCAGGCGCCTGGTGACCTGCTCTTCCCTCGCGCGTGCTGCGCTCGCCCGGTGGTCCCTCAGCACGCCCTTCACGCCTGTCGACCGGCTCTGCTCGGCTGAGGCGCCGGCGCCGGCGCGAGGCGAGGAAGGAGGCGAGTAGTCGGACCCGAGCTCGTCGTCCGTGTTGGGCTCGGGGGACGGCGTCGAGCGGTCCTCGGGGCGGTACTCGTCGAGCGCCGCGGAGGGGTCGCGGAAGAGGGCGCCGGAAAGGACGGCTTGCTCGAGCGTGTCGTGCGACATGCGGCTGGAGAGGACGAGGCGGTGGCGTTAAACCGACGCTGGAGGCTGACTCTTCCTGGGAGGGGGGGGGGGGGGGGGGGGGGGTGGGGGGGGGGGAAGGGGGGGGGGGGGGGGGGGGGGGGGGGGGGGGGGGGGGGGGGGGGGGGCTGGTGCTTGGAGGAGGAAAGGGCGCTAGGGTCGACGGTCGAGGCCAACAGCCTACGAGAGTATCGAAGCCGCTGACCGTCACCTGAGCTGATCACTTCCTTGCCTCCGTCGCACCTCCTCCAGACGCCCTAGCAGCGCAGCATGGTCGTCCGGCACAGGTCGCTGACCGTCTACGTCTCGCCCGACGCCTACGTCCGTCCCCCTTTCTGCGCCTCGCGCAGCCGAGCTCCCTCCTCCGCGCCCTACCCATCTTCGTTCGACGGGTCAAGGCTGACCGACCGATTCATCTCCCGCGCACGCCGACAGGTGTTCGAGCCAGCGCCCCAGGCCGAGGATGGCCAGGCCTCGGACAAGGCGCCGGACGTCATGGTCCTCGACCGGCTGACGGGGTCCATCTCGCTCAACCGTCCGTCTGCCGCACTGGCTGTCCCTCGCCTGCGCCTCGTCCTTCTGTCCAAGCTAACGAGCTGCTCTTTCCTCCCCCCCGCCGCTGCCGCTGCAGCACCGAACCGCGCGATCCCGCTTTCACACGAGGCCGTCCACACGGTGCACGGCGTGCTCGGCGTCGTCTCGCTCTCGCAGACCGACTACGTGATCCTGATCAAGACCGTCCGCCATCACGCGCGGTTCCTCGGGCACGACGTCTTTGCACCGACGTCGTTCCTCACGCTTCCTCTGGCACCCTCGTCGTCCTCCGGGAGCGGGTCCTCGCCGAGCTCGCAGGAGGCGCATCTGCTTGCACTCGTCCAGCTCGCTCTGGACACGACGACGCTCCTCTTCTCGCACACGTACGACCTCACGTCGTCCCTCCAGCGCCAAGCGCGCGGGGAGGGCGTCGACGAGCGTTTCTTCTGGAACTACGAGATCACACGACGGTTCGTCGAGGCTGGCACGAGCGGGAGGAAGGGATCGGTCATTCCTGGAGGGGCGGCCAGCGGGGGCGATGTGAGTCGCGCGCGCGCGCAGTCGCACTTTCGCCCTCGATGCGCGCACACGGCTGACCTGGCACCCCCTCTTACCCGTTCGAAGCTTGCTTCCTTCGTCCTGCCGGTCATCTGCGGATGTAGGTCGTTTCAGGCGGCATATTCGAGTTCAACAGCCGTTGAGCTGACAGCTTCCCCTGCCGATCGTTCGCGCAGCCTTCGACCTCCGCTCTGTCGCCCTTCCCTCCGCTCCGCCGTTCCACCTCCTCCTCCTTTCCCGCCGCTCACACCACCGCCCGGGCACGCGCTACTTCCGGCGTGGTATCGATGCGGAAGGACACGTCGCGAACTTTGTCGAGACCGAGCAGATCCTCGTGACGGACCGGGCGGCGGCGACTTCTGCGGCGGAAAAGAGCGCCGAGGCGGGCGTGCCGCTGGTTGAGACGGGCGGGGAGAGGCAGGTCAAGTGCTCGTTCGTCCAGATCAGAGGGAGCGCACCGGTCTTTTGGGCGCAGATCAACAACTTGCGGTACGTGCCGGACTTGCTCGTGATGGACCTGCCGTCGACGGTGCGTGCCCCTTTTTCTCCCCACCGACCGACCATCAGGCTCCTCGGCGAGCCAAGGACGAGGCCTGATCGCTCTTTTCTTATCCCATCCGCTCTCTGCAGACGGATGCCCTCAGAGCGCACCTGGCCGCGCTGCAGGACGCCTACTCCAAGGTGCATCTCGTCAACCTCGTCAACCAGGTCGCGTACGAGCGGCCCGTCAAGGAGGCCTTTGAGAACGCGCTACTCGTGCTCGGCGCCGATGGCAGCGGCGCGGGCCCGGCAGAGGGCGAGGGCGAGGGCCAGGGCGAGAAGGGCAGCAGAACAAGGTATTGGTACTGGGACTTCCACAAAGAGTGCAAAGGGATGCGGTTCGAGCGCGTCGAGGGCCTCGTTGGCAAGCTCAAGGCCGAGTTGGACGACGAGGGGTGCGTTCCTTCTTCTTCCCTTCCCAGTCAGTAGTCGCAAGGCGCTGACAGAGCAAGGGGGTGCGGGCGACAGGTGGTTCCAGTGGGAGGCGCCGATCGCAGAGCTCGCGGACGGGCGGCGGCCGCCGCGCAAGACGCAGACGAGCGTCGTTCGAACGAACTGTACGTGCGGGTGCTGCTCCTGGCCCGGCTGACCTGCCCGAGCTGACTTTGCCGTGCCCAATGCCGGACGCTAGGCATGGATTCGCTCGACCGGACGAACGTCGTCCAGTCCGCGCTCGCCCGTTCCGTCCTCGACGCCCAGCTGCGGTCGCTCGGCCTGCTCGGTGCCAACGACTCGATCCTGCACCACCCTTCGTTCCTCTCTGCGTTCCGCAACGCCTGGGCAGACCACGCCGACGCGGTCAGCACGCACTACAGCGGCACAGGCGCGCTCAAGACAGACTTTACGCGCACGGGCAAGCGGTCGTTCGCCGGCGCGCTCGAGGACGGAAGGCGGAGCGTGCTGCGGTACTGGAAGAACAACTTCCGTGACGGCGAGCGGCAGGACGCGCTCGATCTGATCACGGGCAGCTGGCGGATCAGGCGCGGGACGCCGAGCCCGTTCGAGGACGACCGGTCGTTCGTTGTGCAGGTCGTGCGTGCCCCCTCCGTCCTTTCAAAGGCCTCGTCTCAGTGATCAGCGCTCTGACGAAACGCCGCACACCTTTTGCGACATGGTGCCATGCAGATGCCGTACATCCTTACCCTTTCTCTCTTCCTGCTCCTCGCCGGGCTCTACTCCTCCCGTACGTCCCCCTCTGCCTTCCCTCCCTCCCACCTTCCGGCCGCCGGTCCCCCCCCCCCCCCCCCCCCCCCCCCCCCCCCCCCCCCCCCCCCCCACCCCCACCCCCACCCCCCACCCCCCACCACACCCCCCCCCCCCCCCCCCCACCCCCCCCGCCCCACCCCCCCCCAC
>MVAM01000282.1:0-16722 GCA_014825675.1 Cystofilobasidium ferigula
GGGGCACAAGGTGGTCGTCGTCAGCTGCAAAACCCCGTTGCTTTAGTTCGATTTGTTCCTCCCCGACAGACATTTTGCACTAAATTTTCTCCCCCCCCCCCGGCACGGCCAACCGCCTTGGCTCTCCTCAAGATTACTACAACAGGCCTATGCCCTACCGGCAGTTGTCCAGTGACCCCGCCTGTGCCGACGCACTCGACTCTCCTCGACTCGATGACCGGCCAGTCGCGACGATCGCGTCCCTCCCTGACGAGCTGCTCGAGCAGATCGCGTCCCACCTGCTCGCATCGCCGTTGTCCGACACGCAGAAGCTGTTGCACGGGACGTTCATTGGTGGCTTCCAGGACACGACGGAGAACGACGTCGACAGCTGGGATCACCAGCTTAACCAGCCCCGCCGCAGGACCATTGCTCGCGAGCTCCCGCCCTTACGCGACCTTTCAAGCTTGCGGCTGGTAGATCGGCGACTGGAGCTTGTCGCTTGCGGCTTGCTATTTGGTCGCGTTCAAGTGCCGACGGTGGAGAGGCTCGAGTGGATCTCTCGACGGCCGCACCTGGCAAAGCGTGTTCGGTTTGTCCCCTCTGCTCATGTCCTGCTCGCCGCTCATACCCTGACCAACCGCGTGTTGTTCACAGGTGGCTCGACGTTCTAGGGTCAGCCCTGTTGGACAAGGGCTCAACGGACCAAATGTCGCACACGACTGGACCCGTCCTAGAGGTAGTCACGCGCGGGATGCCCGCTTTGCGCTGTCTGACCCTCCAGAGCCCCCTCCCGGCCACTATCATCAACTCGCTCCGCCCTTCTATCGGACGGCTGCTTCACCTGGACGGCCTGACGGACCTTGCGCTGGTTCTTCAGGCTTCACAGCACGACCCGATCGAACTGCTCGCCCGCCGGCACGTCCTTCGACTGCCGCCAATCCTTCCCTTCCTCAGTCTTCACCCACAACTGCGCACTCTACACATCTCCGGCTGCCAGCTATCTGCTTCGCACCTCGGCTCGTTCGCTTTGTCGCTCGCGTCAGCCGGCATCCGTCTAGAGACGCTCTCGATCGAAGTGACGAGTCGGCTGGACGTCGGCTTCGAAGACGTCCTCCTCCAGCGGCTCAAATGTCTGATGGAGCTGGGCAATGGAATGGGAAGGAGTCTATCTGCTGTGCGCCTGTTCGGTGAGCATGCAGAGTACGGCGCCAACAAGCTGCACGAAGACATCGTGCGTTCTTCACCCTCCCGTTCTCCTGCAACCCCCTTCTGACTCACCTGCACTGTCTGCAGAACCCGCTCATACCTCAACTCGGATCTCTGCAAGCGCTAAGGCATCTCAATCTCGGCTTCGCGGCGCTCGACCTCTGCTCGCCGCTCGTCGCCTCAGTCGTGAAGCGCATGGTCGCCTTCTGTCCCGCCCTTGAGCCGAGCTGCGTCTACTGGGAGGAGGAGAAGCTGGGTCTCGAAGAGATGCACACCAGCATGGTCAATTTCTACTCGCACCGCCTGGGGAGGACCTGGGTGTCGGCGGCGGCCGCGGCGGTCGAGGAAGACGAGAGCAGGCCGAATAAGGGCGAGGCGTCCCCACAGTCCGAGGTTGAGATACTGTAGCAATGACCTGTTCCGAATCACAGAAGCCACCTTTCGCATGCTGCCGAATCTCTTTCCAGCTGAATGGGTCTGGCGAACAAGTGATGCGGCCGCTTGTACATGTCCGCGTTGAGAAGGGCGACGTGCGCGAAGCGCCCGCAAGGCGTCTCTCGCTCGGCTTGACAGCCATCTCGCCTCTCCGAAGCAGCACTCTGGAGACTCTTCGCACTCCATGTCGCCTACCCGCTCCTTTTCCTCGCAGGAATTGGACGCCCTTCTCTCGCCCTCGAACTCGAGCATGCCATCGGACGTCTCCGCCTCGGCTCCGTCGAAGGACGCGACCAAACCGCTCGACCGTCCGGCATTCCTCGCCCTCACGACAGGCCTTGTCCTCTTTGCCGGAGCGAGCTGGTGGATCGTCCTTGTCGAGAACTGGCCAAAGCTTGGCGGGCTGAAGTGGTTCGCAGGCCACCCAACGGCTCAGAGCCTCGGAATCGTCCTCGTCGTCGCCGGTCAGCCTCTCCCAAGCTGCTTGTAAGCCGTTCGACTCCTCGCTGACCTGCCGTGTATCTCCAGCCATCGGACAGCTCCAGCCTACTTCGACTCCGTCGTCCAAAGGTACGCTGATCTATTGTTAAGTTGCGAATCGAGCTGACAATGTCGTACGCCCGGCTTGTGCGCAGCCAAGGGCCTTCAGCTGCACCAGTCCTTGATCCTCATCGCCGCTCTGCCTACGCTCGCCTTCGGATCTTTGGCTATGGTCTACAACAAGGCTTCACACGGAGCTGAACATTTCACTGTCCGTCTCGCGCCTGTGCCATCACCGCTCGCAGGCGACTGACCTCCACTTCGATGCGCTAGACCTGGCATGCCTGGTTTGGCCTTGCAACTCTCGGCGTCATTGGCCTGCAGATCATCTTCGGCCTTGCCACGGTCACCCCGGCGCTTGCAGAATTGCTCGGCGGGACCAACAAAGCGAAGCGCTACTGGAAGTATCACCGGTGCGTCCGTCCGCGTCTTCATCTTCCCGCTATATAGCTCAATCCACTCCTTCAGGGCGCTCGGCTACATTCTCGTCGCACTGCTGCTCTTCATTGCTCACCTTGGCGGCGCGCATTCGACCTGGGCGCTCGGCTCATCGTCCACGACGGCGCGCGCAGTCGGGTTCTGGCTCGGACTCCCGCGTGCGTCTACCGCCCGACCTCTCCCGCCACCTCTCCAGCTGATGGAATAGCAATCAACTCAGTGATCGCTCTAGGCCTAGGAGTGCGCTTGCGACCGACCAAGTTGGGCTTCTGATGTGTCCTGCTGCTCGTCATACTTGAATCTCACTTGAATCACATGCTCCCCCTTAACCGAACTAAATCTCGAGCCGACGTGCCCGTCAACTCACGACTATCAACCTTCTCTGGACTGCAAGACGTTTTCAAACCCTTCCTTTGCGGAATGGCCGATGCTGCTCAAGCCCGTGAGGGCCCTCCCATCGGCCCGTCATCTGCAATGGGGCAGCCCTGCGATGCGGCCTCACAGCTCTCCTCGGCGTCGACCGCACACGAGCTCGACGTCTTGCACCAGCACGAGGGCGAGTCGCAGCTCACACAGGCGTTCTGGGATGCTCTTCCCCTAGAAACTTCATCGGTGCGTCAGGCTGCTTTGAGCCGCTGACGAGCTTTGGCGCTGACTTGGGCTGGTTGGACGGCACGCAGCACGACCAGGGCCAGACGACCAACTCGAACACGCACACGCCGACGATGGAGGACCTACACGCTGTGATGTCGCACGGGTGAGTCCTTATGAGCTCCGTCTACCAGCGTCGTGCTGAACGCTTGCCAACCAGCGCTTACACTCACGAAGGCGACAGCTCGCCCTACAACCCCTTCGACCCTCCGCAGTTGAACTCGGCGCAGCAGCATGTCGGCGATCCCACCGCCTTGCTCGAGCCCTTGCCAAGCGGTACAAGCCTTCGGGAATCGTCGGTCGTCATCCCAGTGCCTGCGGGCGAGCAGGAGTCGGACACTACGACCAAGAACCGCAAGGACTCGCATGTGAGGCTCATGTTCTCCCGCTTCTCCAGCATTGCACTTTAAGATTGACCCATCCCTGTTTCTTCTGGGCGTTGCAGAAGGAGATTGAGCGCAAGCGGCGCGAGCAGATGACAAACGGAATCAACGAGATTGCCGCCTTACTCCCACCGCCGACCAAGCGCGAGAAGAACAAGACGCTCATTCTGACGCGGACGGCCGAGTACATCCGGCAGCTCAAGCAGGAGGAGGTTGCCAACAACGAGCGTTGGGCAATGGAGAAGGCGATGATGGAGGTCGCGCTCGGCGACTTGCGCAACATGGTCGCGGAGGAGCGCGCGAAGCGGAAGGAGGCCGAGGAGGCGCTGGAGCGGGCTAAAGCCGCCTTTCCTATAGTGGAGATTTCCGAAATATCCGAGCAGGCTGTGGAGGCTGCCGTGGTTGCCGCTCAGGCGGAGGCGGAGGCGATGAGTGGGCGCGTCGACACCCAACCGCCGCCGCAGCCAGAACCGCCGACTGATGAACCTCTCGCCAAACGCCTGCGCCGGCGTTAAATTGACACGCGCTGTACCTTTTTACGATCTACTCTCACGACCACACGATTTTCATGTCCCTGGATCCCATGCACCCGTTCTGCAACACCTGGGCTGACCGGGCGGTCGTCGCGCTGCGCGCTGTGCTTGTCTCCACCGCCTGCCGTGCTCGCCGCTAGCCGCAAATGGAACTCAAAGGTCCGTCAGCTGCCCTTGCTCACCTCGCCGTCTCGTGAGCTTGCCGCAAACCCTTGACGATGCCAGTGCAGCGGCGCGGTACTCTTGTGCGCACTGTCATGTGGGTCGGGAATCCCGCGCAGCAACGCACCCGCCTTCTCTGCGCGCCCAGACGCCCGGTCCTCCCTACTAACCTTGACGCCTACCACGCCTCGCCAAAACAACTCCAGAGCCCCCCCTTTGCCTCCGGGCCACCAGTCAGCGCTTCGCAGTCGCATTCACTCAATCGGCGGCTTCGAGCGAGCTTCGACGACAGCCAGCCTCCCACCTCCCAACGAACGTGAGCCGCGGAGGCTACACGGCTGGCAGGATGCCGAACGCGTCGTCGCCAGCCCTATCTGGGACGACTCTATCCAGTACGTGCAGGCCTTCCAAGGGATGCCTGTAAAGGAGGTGGTGCCTGGGGCGAGGTGGCCTCCGTGAGGCTGTGGCTGAGGGCTTAGCAGGCCGCGAGGTCCGAGGGACTGCTGCTTGCCAGAGGATAGGCCGGCCGCTCATACTCACAGCAGAAGGACGCGAGCTTCAACAACTGCCTGTCGAGGTGCAGGCTGCTGACACTCTGCTTCTCTGCCTTCCCAATTTGCAGAAGGAGTCTCGCTCACCCGCGAGCAGGCGGTCCAGCAGCAGCTGGTCGACCTCATCAACGACGCGCGCAACCTGTACGAGGTCCTCGGCGTCAACCGCTCAGCCGACAAGGCCGAGATGCGCAGAAGCTATATGACGCGGTGCAGGAGCGTCCATCCAGAGTGCGTCGATGTTCCTTGCCTTGAGTTGACCGCAGGCCTCTGACGCGCGACTGTGCGCCGATCGCTGTCACTTCGTCCCGCAGCAAGTTCCCTAAGGACCACGGATCGTCGACACAGGCTTTCCAGAAGCTGTCGTACGCGTACTCGGTGTTGTCGAAGCCTGAGGCCAAACGGCAGTACGACGCTTCGCCGACGTCGCTCTACTCGAACCTCGAGGGGACGCCCATCAACCCGTTCAACTTCTCGTGGCAAGGTGAAGACGGCGACGCGGCCGTCGCGGACATGAACGCGCAGGAAACGTTTACGAGCGTGCTGCTGTCCATCTGGTCCGACTTCATTGACGGCGACTTCCAGGTCATCCGCGTGATCATCAGTGCGTCGCCCTCCTCATCCCGGGCGGAATACTGAGGAACCAGCGTTGACGCCTGGCTCACCCTCTGACAGGTGGGCTCAATCTTGGTCCAGATACGGTTGAGTCCATGGAGGGCGTTTTCCGGCGTCTGCGCGATCTGCTACTGTCCGGCCAGCGGTACACACGCGTCGTCCAGTTCGAGCTCATTCGCTTGTACGAGATCCAGCAGTCGCTGCGCGCGCTGCGGTGGCTCGACATCCGCGGCCGGATGCGGCTCGGACTACAGCTTACACGCGTCGTCGTCTCGGTGTACGTCCGCTCTCCATTCCGCTCTCCAGCTCTTTCCGCCAAGAGACCAAATTGACATGCGGGAATTTCGATTGCAGTCCGCTCAAGATCGATCAGGCCATGCAGGACGAGGCGGAGACTGCGTTCGTCGCCGAGCAGAGACGCGACTTCAATAAGTGCGAGGCGATACACGCCGTCAATGAAGCGGACTTGACGGAGACACCGATACCGACGCAGGAGGCGGGCAGGGTGTTGCGGTCGAGCGCATGCAACCACCGCAGACGGACGAGCGCAATCGAGTGGAAGGCGCCAGACCCAAGCGAGGTAGAGCAGCGGCGGGCGAAGGCGGGGCTTCTCGGCTCGAAGCTGCATGCGACGCTGTACGTCTGCTCTCACACAAGTGGCTGCGGGCGAGAGCTGACACGGCGCGCTCGGACGCAGGTCGATGACGGCCTCCGCGCTTGAAACAGGAGAGAACTGGCTCGGCGGAGAGCCGATCAAGGTGTGACTCGAAGGAAGGTCAGTGCTCTGTATCCGGCTTTTCATCACGGGCAAGGCTGATGGATCGTGATCCCCTCTCGTAGACTCGCGCGCGCACATCATTCCATCACCGAACGACCTTATGACCCCTAATGTTCTTGCTTCGCCCTCCATCTCTAGACGCTTCACCCTCATGCCCTTTGCCGTCCTCCGCGCCGTGTCCGATTTTGGCTCGGCCCTTGTACCCCTTTCTGCGCCCGCCCTCGCCGCATCTGATTGATATTGTCGCAAGTGTGCGCGCGAGCCGATTCACCGAATCGCTCGCAAACAGCAAGCATGAGACTTATTGGCGCCTTCGTATCACTCTTCTGACCTGCCGAGCGACAGGAAGATCAATACTGGTTTAGAGTGCCTACGATGGAAGGTGCTGGTGCGTACTCGAGAACTGGACCTCGTCACTTGCCGAAAACTCGAGCCGCGCAGAAGCACCTCGACTCCCACCACTCATCCTCCTTTGCAACCTCAGCTACAATTACGATGGATTCTCTTCTACGATGGTACGTCCCGCGTGTCCTCTTCCATCTTGCATGGCTGACGTTGAGCTCTGACGGCGGCAGGGGAATCGAGAACTCAGTGCCGGCGGACGGCGATGCGAGCGAGCTGCACAGGGTCGCAGCCGAAGTTGCGGCCGGCAAGCGCAATGACCTGGCCGACCCAGCGCTGTACGAAGCCATCATGGGCAAGCCGGACGCGACGCTGATTCGTGAAGCGATTGAGGCGGCGCTCGACGAGACCAAGGAGGAGGACGACCGGGTGTGAGTCGTCGGCGCTCCCTTAGCTGCGGCTTCACTCGAGCGCGGACTGACGCTCTGCTTTCGCTGTGCGACGTGCTTAGGACCGCGCTGGACAACCTTGAGCTCGTGCGTAGTCTCCTTTGCTTGATAATCTTGCGGCAGTCTGCTGACGATCGCCCCTGTCCGACACGCAGCTCATCGAGGGCATCGACAACGCCAACGACCTTCAGAACATGGGCTTGTGGCCCAAGATCATCTCGCTCTTGACGTCGCCTTCAGACCTGATCCGCCGGCATGCGGCATGGGTGTGCGGTACGGCCGTTCAGAACAACGCCAAGTCGCAGGCTGCTGTGCGTCCTCCTAGCGTTTCGCCGTCCGCAGCTGCCCTCAAGTCCGCTGACCGCTCTTGCTCCCGATTTTCGCAGTTCCTCAACCTCAACCCTCTTCCTACCCTCCTCGCCCTCGTCTCCACGACCAACACTCCCGCACCCGCATCGCTCGAGGTCCCGAGACTGCCGCCATCAAGCGCAGAGACGCGCTCGCGCGCCTTGTACGCGCTGTCTGGCGCTCTCAAGTGGAACCCGATCGCGTGCGACCTTCTGAACCAAGGCGACGGCTGGGGCTGGGAGGTTATTAAGGGCGGTCTGTCAGGTGTGTACCGGAGCGTGCGCATGAACGACACCTTGAGCGTGGTGAGCTGACGCTTGGCTTCTGCGCTCTACAGACCCCAGCCTGGTGCTGCGTCGCAAGACGGCCTTCCTCCTCTCTACTCTCCTCCTTCCCGTCCCCACCGACTCGTCAGCAGCCTCGCACCCTCTCATCGCTTCGCTGCTCTCGCACGGCATCCCCTCGACGCTCGCGTCTTCGCTGTCTCCGTCCTTCCCCGCACCGGGAAGCAACTCGGACGAGCCGCCGGCGTGCGAGGACGCCGACTACCGCGAGAAGGCGGCGCGCGTACTCGTCGGCCTTCTCGAGCGCGGCGTACTGAGCGCCGAGGGCAAGGCGCAGTTCAAGACGGTGTGGGAGGGCGCGAAGAAGGTGGAGGGCGGCGCGGCGGAGCACTTTGGGCTGGCGCAGGAGGAGGCAGCCGCCGTCGAGAAGTTGCTGGCATAGATGCGACTGTCCTCTGTACACGACTCAACCCGATGCGAACTACGGAAGAAGACGTGAGGCGCGTGACATGTGCTTGCAGCGGTGTGCTCCGAGGACTGCCGGCCGCTGCGATGACTTGCCCCCTTTGCCTCACCTGCCGACTCGACGACGACGGAGACCATCAGCATCACCCGCCCGCACCGCCCTCAAGCTACTCTCTTTGACAGTCCTCAGTCCGCTCTCACACCGTCTAGCCTCCCTCTCCAGCGAGCAATGGTGTACAGAATCACGCCGGCCCTGCAGGACCGGATCGCGCACTATGCTTCCTTCCAGCCGACCGCAGGTGCGTCCTTTTAGCTTCCCTCCGCTTCCTGCCGCCGTCGCTCTTCTCGGCAGGACTGTCCTGACACCCTGTGCTGCTACCGTCTCGTTCCGAAGTGAGCCTGCAGCAGATGATCAAGTTTGGCGCCGTGCCGTCGCAGGGGACGCTGCTCAAGGCGAGCCAGTTCCTCACCGAGGAGGTACGTCCGCTCCCTTCCTTCTGCGCTCCTGACACCTTGCACTCCCACTGACCTACTTCTCGAACGGCTGCCTTTCTCCGCGCACGCATAAAAGCTCCCGGTACGGCTCGCGCATCGCGTCCAGGACCTCGACGAGCTGCCAGAAGGGCTGAGCAACATGCCCAGCATTAACCGCGTCAAGGAGTGGTACGCCGAGAGCTTCGAGGTGCGCCCTGTCTTCCCTGACCCCTAGTCAGCCGAGGGTCATCTGTGCGTGTAGGACGGGAAGGTGATAGCCAGGTGTGCTGCAGTGGGCGGACACTTTGTGTCCGGTCGGCTTTCAGCTGCTGATGACGTCCGATCTGTGTTCCGCGCGCGCACAGGAGCTCGTCAACTTCCCTCCGCCAAAGCTCACGACTGAGATCCAGGACGCTCTGCGCGAAAAGTCACCCGAGTGCGTCCTAGCCCACCTTGGTGGACTCAGAATGTCATGCAACTTTGCTGAACCTTTTTGCTGCGCTGGAACTGCAGCCCCCTACCGGGTGCGACGCACAACCCATCACTTGACGGCCAGTTTGCGCTTACCACGCCCAATAACGGGCGGTACCGCATGCCCTTCGAGAAACAGTGCGTATCGCTCCGTGGAACCTCAGGCTTGGCCTGCAGCTGACTTCTTTGTGCGCCGCGCAGCTACTACGCCTCGACCAAGAACATCGCCTGGCCGCCAGAGGTACACGCGTACAACGAGACGTTCACGAAGTGCCTGCAGAAGATCAAGACGCGGCACGACCCGACCGTCATGGCTGTTGCGTGCGTTCCATTTACTTTCACTCACAGAAGGCGTCGTCGTGCTGATAGTCGCTTGCGCGCAAGGGGACAGGCGAGGCATTCTCGAGTGGAAGCACTCAAAGAAGTCGGATAGGATCGGCCTCAGCATCCAGCAGTTCCTTGACCGTTTCCACATGAGCCGCATCGGCATCCGCTTCCTCATCGGCCAGCGTGCGCTCGCTTCCTCCCGCCGAGCCGTATACTGCCGGCCGCTGACATTCTGTCCTTGCGCGCGGTAGACATTGCCCTCAACACCCTCGACCCGCATCCGGAATACGTTGGCATCATCTGCAAACAGGCTGTGCGTCATCGTTCATCTCGCGGGCCTGAAGAACCTAAATTAAAGGCCCTGCCGCGTCCTTTCCTATGCAGAACGTGCACGAAATCTGCTCTGAGGCCATTGAGAACGCCAAGTTCGTCTGCGGCGATCACTACGCGCTCTTCAAGGTGCCCGACGTCGACCTCGTGTGCGACGACAAGCTCACATTCCCCTTCGTCCCCGGCCACCTGTGCGTCTTGCCCGCCTCGAGCTGCGCTCTCAAGCGCTGACAGTGGTGGGTGTCATCTTGCACAGGTCGCACATCGTCTTCGAGCTGCTTAAAAACTCGCTCCGCGCCGTCGTCGAGTCGCGCGGCGGAGCCGACTTTGACGGAGAGTACCCGCCGATCAAGGTCGTCGTCGTCGAGGGGAAGGAGGACATCACGTGCGCACGCCCATTCACCGCATTCTTTGCATTCTCGCAGATCCTGTGAGCTGATCAGCGAGGTGGTGCTGTGCCTACAGGATCAAGATCTCGGACGAGGGTGGCGGTCTGCCGCGGTCTGCGCTGCCCCTGATCTGGACGTACATGTACGCCCGTTTGCGCCCCCTTCCGCCTCTTACGCCAAAGGCTGACATACTGCCGCCGACGCTCAGGTACACGACAATGGAGGCCGTGACACTCGACGACGCGTCCAATGATTTTAATGCGCCCATGGCCGGGTTCGGATACGGCCTGCCGCTCTCGCGCCTTTATGCGCGGTTCTTCGGCGGCGATCTTAGGCTTATCAGCGTGCGTCCTTTGTGTTCCCCGCTGTCACCCTTGATAGCACGCAGCTGATAGGCAGCCTCATGCACTCGGGCAGATGGAGGGCTACGGCACGGACGTCTACATCCATCTCAACCGGCTGGGCGAGTCGCGCGAGCCCCTCACGTTCACGTGATCCCCCTCGCTCTCTCGCTCTTGACCGCCGTTTGCTTTTGTACCCGTGCCCACAACCCTCCCAAAACTAAGCTGTTCCCGTGCTGCCCCCCTTCTCCCCTCTCGCGCCTGCCCCGCTCACTTGGCGTCTGCCACTCTTGTACCGACCCCCTTTCCAGCCCCTTGTAAGCGAGCTGCTGTACGAATGCACCCCCTACTGAAAGCCGAGCCCCATCAGATGCGTCTACCGCGCGCGCGACGAGCGCGCGCGAGGATGGTAGAAGGGAGGGCAGGCAGGTCAGAAGGCGAACGCGGCAAAGTTGCCGCCGGTGTAGTGCACGATCCCGCGCTGCTCGCCGAGGTGAACCGACCCGGGCTCTTCTTGCTGCCACGGCTGGGAGGTGATGGTGCTTGCTGCGAGGAGGCGGCTGTGCGCCGTCGAATTCCGCGTCCCAGTCAGCGAGGGCAGGGAGCAGGCCAGCGAGAGGAGAAGCGGAAGAGGACGCAACTCATGCGCGACCAGCCACTCGGGCACGCTCGAAGTTCCTGTCTCGGTAAAGGACCCCGTCCTGCCCTGCGCTGTCAGGCTCGGCGCGCGGTCGTCAAGGAAGCAGACGAGCGAGCTGCCGTCGTTGGTTCTTCTGTCAGCGCTGCGGCTCTTGGGGACTGGGTGAGGAGGGGGGTGGGACTCACCTCGCCCGCGGGGCGCAGAGGATTGCAAGGCGCACGTCCCAGACGGTCACGCCGTTTGGGTTATGCACTTTGGTCGGGCCGAGCCACAGGACCAGATCCTGTCCATTCTCGCCCCTGATGGTCAGTTTCCAAATGCTTCCAAGAGCAAGACCGACGCACGGTCACTGGGGGCCAAGTTGCGAACTGGGGTCGCGTCGAAGGTCGGTCAGGCGCGCAGTCGCACGAAGAGCAGGACGCCGGACGCACCATATGCGCGATCCCCGGCTGCCTGTCGAGCAAGTTGAACCCTTCGTCCGCCGACTCCCCGCCGCCCTCCGCCACGCAGCGCTCCGCGATCCGGTCGTGCAGCCGGCGCAGGCCGTCCGCGCTGTCCGTGAAGGGCTTGACGTACGGGTTCACCTCGAGCCGGAGCGAGCGGCGGCGCACTGCGTCGTCGCCTACTGGCGAGGGCCAGTTGCGCTGGTCTGCGGCCGGTGTCCGCCTTGTCAGCCCCGTCAAGCAAGAAGGACGAGCAGGAAAGGACACAGCGCACCGAGCCAGTTGCGGGCGCAGGACGAAGCGGCGCCGTAGTAGAGCTTCGCCTCGACCCCTTCGCTCCCCGCATCGACGTCGACGACCTGGACCGCCTCCTCTTCACCCTCCGCACCGCCCGCGATGCACGCTGCGAGCGCGCGCCAGTCGATTCCCTCTTCATCGAGGTCCGACAGCGGCGGCGGGTCGGAAGGGTTGCCGTCGGCTTGTAGGTTGGTGGGAGAGGGCGCAGGAGGAGGGAGGGGAGCGCCCGAGGGGAACTGCCTGCGCGGATGAGAGTACCCCGCGCGCTTTACGAGCGTCTTCCACCATGCCGGCGACGAGTAGATCTGTAGGGCGCAAGTCAGCCTCTGGTCGGACGAGGGAAGAAGGGTCGCCGACGCAACCTGCTCGTGAAACAGCTCCGACGCAGCGCATAGGTCGACGTGCGTCCGCAAGCCCGCGGCCGAGCGAGGGATGGCGTCTCTGATGAGGAGGAGGATGTCGCGCGGCAGACGGCAGGTGTCGTGTTGCCGCTGTTGCTGAGCGGCTGCCATGGTCGTCGTCGTCGTCTCGGAAGGCGAGATGGCCCGCAGCAGCTCCGAGAGGTCGGGCGGCCGATATGGAAGAAGCCCGTTCCACCGACCGACCACCTCCTCGTCATGCCAGCCGGTGAGCACCGTTCGAGAGAGTCTTCCGCCTTGTCTGCGAAGCTGACTTCGGACTGTGCGTCACCTCGACCCGTCGCGCTCGCCGAAGACGGTGCGTCCTCCCCTGCGCGCTGCGCGCCTGGAACCCAGCTCCTGCTCACCCCTTCCGGTCTGGTCGACACCGCAGGACCCGTCCAGGACACCGCGTCGCTCGTCGCGCCTCTGGTTGCCATCTCGCTCTCCTTAGGGCTCATCCTCCTGCGCCGCTGGCGGTCGCTGGGGGACGTCGTGTGGCACCGGTCCGTTTCGGCCCATCTGCTCCCCCCCGTACCCGCGCGCGCGCGACCTTCCTCGAGCTGACCTCGCCGCCGGTCGGCTCGCAGCGTCACCCATCGCACCCTCCGCGGCCCTTCCTCAGGCCGGCTGCGCATCCACTCGACCGCCTCCTCCACGGCTGACGGCCCCGGGGAGGACGAGCAGGTCGCGCACCGCGCGCACGATCCGCCTGGAGGGACGCCGTTCGGGATCGGGAGCGACGACGAAGAAGGGAGTGAAAGAGGGGCGGAGCAGGAAGACGTCGAGGGAGGAGGAGGAGGGATCAGGCTGGTCAGGTCGCCGCCGCCGGGGGCGAAGGCGACTGCGCAAGGTGGGCTGGCATGGGCGGCAGCGGCGGACGGAGGTCAAGGGCGCGGGGGTTAACAGTTGCTGCACGCTGGCGTTGGTTGCTCGCATAGCTGGATGGCTGAATGAATCGCCATGTACATCGACTTCCCCGCCTCGCGCTCCTTCCACCCGCTCAGGGGAGAGCCGTCTACACGAGCTTCTTGTACCCGCTCTCGTGCTCCCTGCCTGCCAGCAAGCCGACGACCGGCGGCTGCTTCTGACGCTGGCCGTCGACGGTCGTCTCGTCCACCTTGAGCACCTTGTCGTTCGCGTCGAGCGCGCGCTTGGTGTCGGCCGCTTCCTGCTTGACGGCGGCGACGCCCGAGGCGAGCTTGGCCTCCGCCGACGAGGCGGCCGAGCGGACGGCGGAGGCGGCGCTGTCGGCCTTGGCCTGGGCGTCCGCGAGCGCCTGGCGCGCGGCCGCCTCGGAGGCGGCGGCGAGCTCGGCCGCCTCGCGCTGGGCGGCGGCCGCCTTGTGCTCGACCGCGGCCTTCGCCGCGAGCGCCTGCGCCTGCGCGTCCTTCGCCGCCTGCGCCGCCTTGTCCCCGACCTCGTGCAGGCCCGCCTGCGCCTGCGTCGCCAGCCGCGCGCCCTCGTCCTTTGCCGCCTGCGCGCCGTGCTCGACCTGCCGCTCCGCCGCGTGCAAGCCGGACTCGACGCGCGCCTTCGCCTCCCCGGCCTTCGCCTCGGTGCCCGTCGCCAGCGCCGCGCCCGCCTCGCGCACGTCCGCCGCCTCGGACCGGGCGGCCGCGGCGGCGCCGGCGAGGTCGGCCTGGGCGTTGTCCGCGAGCACCGCGGCCTTGCGCTCGGTCGCGGTGAGCGCGCCGGCGGCCTTCTGCTCGGCCGAGGCGGCGGCCGCGGGTGCGGCAGTGTGCAGCGCGTCCTCGGCCTTGTGCTTGAGCGCGGCGAGCGCGTCCTCGACCTTGGCCAGGCCCTCGGCCGCCGCCGCGTCGAGCTTCTCCCCCGCCGTCGTCTGCTGCGCGCCCGCCGCCGGCTGGAACACGGGCACGTCGACCGTCTGCACCGGCACGGGCGCGGTCGTCGCCGCCGCCGCGCGCGCACCGCCGGGGACGCGCACCTGCTCGAACAGCGGCACGCGGGCGGTGCCCACCGGCTCGGCGACGACGCGGTCGGCCTGGGGCGGCGGCTTGGCGCGGGCGAACGAGCTCTCGAACGCCTCGTACAGCTTGAGGCCGGTGCGGCGCTCGACGAACGAGACGGCCCGGTGGGCGCCGGCCTGGAGCGCGTCGCGCGCGTCCTCGGCCGCGTCCTCGGCCGCCTCGAACGTCTCGTCCGCCGACCGGACGAACGCCGACGCCTGCGCGTGCAGCTCGGGCGCGCGGGTGCGCGTCGCGGACGAGAGCTCGGCGGCGAGGTTGGCCGACAGGCGCGGGAGGAAGTAGGGGAGCGAGAGGAGGAAGAAGGCGGGCGGGGCGATGAGCCGGAGGAGGAAGGTGCCTGGGTGTCCCCCGGGAGCACGCGCAAGTGAGCTCTGTCAGTCCTGCCTGTGGGAGAAGCAGACGGCAGGCCATGGGGCAGCCAGAGGGGGGGGGGGGGGAGGAAACGCACGGTTGCGCGCGACGAGCGATCCGGCTAACGTCGACACTCCGACCCAAGCCGCGCCCGGCATCGGCGCCTCGTCCTCAGGCACGACGCGCCGCACGTGTCCGGCGACGCGGCGCTCGAGCGCGATCCAGCGCCCGACGACGCTCTCGGTCTGGTCGCGCACGGAGCGCAGGACGGCGGTCGTCGACTCGCGCGCCGAGGCGATGTGCGCCTCGAGGTCCGAGGTCGTCGAGACGAGGACGATCTCGGGCTGCGCAGCGGGGTAGATGGGGAGCTGCAAACACGAACAAGGAGGGGGGGGGGGGGGGGGGGGGGAGCGGCGGCGGAAGGAGGAGACCAAGAAGGCCGGGAAGCAAAAGGCGCGGGGGTCGGGACGACGTCAGTCCTCCGCTCGCCATCTCGGAGCTTGCGAGAGGGAAAGAGCCAAGGCCGCGCCGCTGCTGGCCGGCCGGCCAGCCAGCCAGCCGTCCACCAGCGCGGCGGCCGCCCAGAGAGGGGGTGAGGCGGAGGGACGGACCTTGTCGCGGCGTGCGTAGCCGTCGAGGAGGACGGGCCGGCGCTGGGACAGGGCGGCGCCGGCCGTGAGGGCGACGGCGGAGGCGAGCGCGGCCTGGGAAGGGAGCGAGGGGAAGCGGGTCAGTCGGGCGGCTGACGGAGGGAGGGAGGAGGAGAGGACGGACCTTTCTGGCGTAGGGCAGCATGGCCTCCAGGCAGAGAGAGGGAGAGAGAGAGACGAGAGGGGGTGGGTAATAAGGTCCGAGAGAGAGAGAGAGAGAGAGCGAGCGATCGGATCCCCCCCGACCCTTAGACACGAGGGGCCAGGGTTTCATCTGGCCCTTAGGCAGCAACGTCGCGTCGACGCGCCCAGCCCAAGCCAGAGGGGCGATCGAAACACATCCCATTCATTCATCGTCCCGCCGCCTCGCTCGCTCGCTCGCTCGCTCGCCATGTCGGTCAGTGCTCCCTGCCGCTTCTCCTCCGCCCGCCAGAGCTCACCCTCCCCCCCCCTCGCCCGCCCGCCAGATCGTCAACATCCGCAACATCGAGTGTCCGTCCCCGTCAACCCACTCCCCTCACCCACTCCCTGGCTGAACCCCATCCCCCCACCCCCCACCCGCAGTCAAGAACAACCCCGCCAAGTTCACCGATCCCTACCGCATCAACATCGAGTTCGAGTCGATCGCCGAGCTGCAGGAGGGTGCGTCCCTCCCTTTGGGCCATCGCGCCGCCCCCCCGGGCGCGCTAGCGCTTCCCGCCCGCGTCGACCCCGACCGCAGGGGGCCGGGCTGACTTGACCCTCCTGTGCTGGACGGCGTGCCGGGGGCAGACCTCGAATGGCGGCTGACGTACGTCGGCTCGGCGGCGAGCGACAAGTTTGACCAGGAGCTCGACTCGGTCATGGTGCGTCCCTCGCATGTCTACCGAACCCCCGGATGGGGGTTCACCAGCCCAGGGCTGAACCCCCCCTCCCCACCTCCCCCCGCGACCCTTCTCATTGTCGTTCCTCGTCGTCGTCCTCGTCATCGCCGGCTGCACGCACGCACGCGCGCATGTACGCTCGCACCAGGTCGGCCCCGTGCCCGTCGGCAACAACACGTTCGAGTTCAACGCCGACCCGCCGGCGCTCTCCAAGCTTCCCTCGGCCGACAACACGACGTCGGCGCTCGGGCCGCCGGTGGCCGACCTGATCGGCGTGACCGTCATCATCCTCTCGGCGCTCTACCGCGACAAGGAGTTCGTCCGCGTCGGGTACTACGTCGCGAGCAACTGGGAGAGCGGCGCGTACGCCGAGGAGGTGGACGAGGGCAAGCGGGTGGGCGAGGTCGACAAGATCGTCCGCACCGTCGAGGTCGGCCAGCCTCGCGTCACGCGGTTCGCCAACTCGTGGTGCGTTCTCCGCCCCCCCCCCCCCCCCCCCCCCCCCCCCCTCTCCCTTCCCTCCCCCCCCCCCCCCCCCCCCCCCCCGCCCACCCCCCGCCCCCCCCCCCGCGCCCCCCCGCCCCCCCCCCCGCTC
>MVAM01000283.1:0-16665 GCA_014825675.1 Cystofilobasidium ferigula
AACCTGCACGCCGCACCGCCTGCCGTGCGGCACTCGTCCGACGAGCGCTCGGGTTTCCTGTATGACCGGCAGGGAAACTTTGATTACGGCCAGCCGACGCACGGGGGCGTGTCGTCGCAGCTGCCAGACATCGGGAGCGTGTGTCCTTCCAGAAATCGACCCTGCTGCGCATCCGCCTTCGCACGAGAAGCTGACGATCTGCGATGCACCCGCAGTTCAACCCTGCCGGCCCTTACAGTCCGCCAGGGCCCAACTACAACCCCTACTCCCCGCCATCACAGCCGTACGGCAACCCCTACGGCCCGCGCTAGTCCTGCGGGTCTTTCAACCGTCTCCTATTCCTGCTCGCGCGTGGTCATCAGTGCACTCATGTCATTTCATCTTCGAGACTTGCACGCATTCCCTACTCACTCCTCGGCCGCCTTTACCCCTCTCAGCCTCGCAGCTTGAAGATACCCTCCTCAACCGTTTCTTGCCATTCCCCCGCTCCTGTGGTCTCCTGCTCAGTATCTCATGGACTGCCCTCACCCTCACTTCAGCAAGTCCATCTTGCAGTCAAACGCTCGGTTCTTCTGGATCGGCTGGTCGTTTACCATGCCTTCCGCTTTGCTGGCTGTTTCTGTTCAACGCAAAACACCTCGTCGTCCGCCGAGGGAAGGAGAAGGACAAGACTATCGTCTAGCGGGCGAAGGCATTTGGTTGATACATTTCAGGCAGTCTCAAAGAGCGGAGAATTCAGACGATGGCTAGAGCTACACGATACGAAAGGTGGCCGGGTGGCTCATGAGCGGAAAGACTACAGAAGACCGCAAGGGTTTGTGCTCAGTCGATCTTCACGCGCTTGGCCGGCCGACCGTCCTCCTCCTCGCCAGGGTCGACACCCTCGCCCTCGGACGTGCCGTCGTCCTCCGCAGTAACCGAGCCCTCGTCGCCCTGCAAGCGGCCGATTGACGGAGGGATCAGCGGCGAGACTGGCTGCGCGTGCGCCTCAACGCGCGCAGAAGCAGCGCATAGCCGGGACGCACCGGTATCGGCTCCCTTGCCTCGTCCCCGTCCAGCTCCTCGTACGCCTCCTGACCTGCGCCTGAGTCGTACTGCCCGGCATCGGGGCCAGTGAGCTTGAGCTCGTCCGTGTACTCGTCATCGTCGTCATCGCTCTCCCCGGCAAGATCGTCGTCCTGTCGACGGCAGGTGGTGAGCGAAGGTCAGCTCGCTCATCTTGAGGGGGAGACGAGAAGTACGGACATAGAGGGCTGCAAGGCCAGGTCCATCGTCATCCCCCTGGCCGTCGTCATCGTCCGAGTCGTCCTCCTCCTGCGCGTTCAAGGTATGAAGGCCAGGGTGAGCCTCCAGACACTGAGCAAGCGGCGAGATACAACACGTACCGAGTCGCCGTCCGAGAACTCGTACACTTCGTTGTCGAGTCCGACGCCCTGCTCCTGAGCGAGCAGCCTCCTGGCGTACTCGGCCTCGTCGTCGCCGTCGTCGTCGCCCGTCTCCGGCGCGGCAGCTGGGGCTTCACCGTCGGCTGGCTCCACGGCCGCTCCTCCCACCTCGGTCAGGTTCGGATCCTCTGCGTGTGTTTCTACCGCTGCGATGTCTTCTGGTGCCATCGTTGAGCTGGTTCCCAGCGAGTGAAGTGAAGTGAGATGGTCGTCCAGGCGGCGGGCTGAGCTGCGAGAGCGCGCGCAGGTTGAGCCCGAACCGTCACCCTGCCTCCTCGCGCTCCTCCTCCGTTCTCCATTTCTTTGCTCCCCGGCCAGCTAGCATGGCGTCCCAGATCCTTCCCTTGGGTAAGTCTTTGCAACGCTGGTGGTTGCGGCCGCTTGAGGTCGAGCTGAGCTGACCGTCACGAGCTCTCGTCCTCAACCTCGCGTGTCGCCTCGCGCAGAGCTCATCGACCGGTGCATCGGCTCGCGGATCCATGTCATCATGTACGTCGCTCAACTTCTCGCTGGCTCTAGCTGCCAGTCGCTGACCTCTTGTTGGAACCTTTGTCGCCGCTCGCTGTGGCTTCAGGAAGAGCAACCGGGAGTTCGTCGGGACTCTGACCGGGTTCGACGACTACGTTAGTGCGTATCGTCCTCCGCCTTGTCGATGCCCCCAAGCTGCTTGCGGGCGCGTAGATGGGGGTGCTCTGTGTGCGTGTGGGGCTGATCCACTTCGCTTGCGCAGACATGGTGCTCGAGGACGTGACTGAGTAGTGCGTCGACCTGCTCTCTCCGCTGTCAAGAGTACCTTCGCTCACCAGTCACACCCTCGTCCGGTCTTGCCGAGCAGCCAGATGACGGAGGAGGGCATGCTCAAGAACCCGCTCAACCAGACGCTACTGAACGGGAGCAACATCGCGATCGTGCATCCTGTTTCCTCCACTGCAGCGCGCCGGCTGCGCCGTTCGAGAAGGTACTGACCTTCGGACCGTCTTACTTGCAGCTCGTGCCCGGTGGAGAGGGGCCGGAAGCGGTATGAAAAGCACTCCAGGATGAATGGCTGCTTGCTTGTATGGCGCGGTGGTGGTGATTGGTCAAGGTGGGTACGCGGCGCTGCTAACTTCATGGGAAGGACCTGACGCTTGACGCGCGGTGCCTGCCACTGGATGCGCGCTCCGCTAAAAGGGGTGGGGCTGGGCGGGGTAGCTGGCATCGAGAAAGAGGGAGGTCGTACTTGAAGGCGCACTCCTGCGCAGCGCTTGCTGGGCCCGCCTCGCTCACCCCGACAACCAGCCGCCTTGCGCGAATCCGCGGCGTCTACTTTGCTCCTGGACCCTCTGCAGGATGCCCTTCCCTCCCTTCCTTCCCGTCGTCGCAGTCGGCGCCGGCACAAGCTCGTCCTCGCCGGCGGCCGTCGCTCGAGCCGCCCTCGCTGCCCTTCAGGACCAGCTGCTCGCCCTTCCTCCCTCCGGTTCGCCATCCACCGGCAACAACAACCCCAATCCAGCCTCCAGCTCGCTTACCGGAGCGGCAAGAACGGCGGAGGCAGACCGACGAGCGGACGCTGCCGTGAAGGCGCACTTCGAGCTGCTGCACCGGTACAACGAGGTCAAGGACGCTGTCGAGGTGCGACCGCTGACACATTGGATGATTGATCTACGCTCAAATCATGCACTCCCTCGCTGCAGAACATGATCGAGAAGGTGCGTTCGCGATGCGCCCTTTCGCGCCGCACCAGTTGCGCACGCGCAGATGCCCGCCGCCTGCATCCTGCTTGACAACCACTCTCTCTGTCTGATGGCGCGCACAGTATGTTGGCATGACCGGGAGGACTGTCGAGGACGTCAAGGACGAGATCGGCCTGTCGAAGGACGACTGAGGAAGGGGGAGGTGGTCGAATTGCTGCGCAGGAGGGAGGGAGGGTGACTATATGCGTTGCGCCTCCTGTCCTCCGTGTCGGTCCACATGAGACTGCCTGTCCAGCGGCGTCTCCAGTGCGCACACCGGTGCTCAGTCGCCCGTCCCCATCCGGACACATCAGAAGGATGTGACAGTCTTGGTAGTTTGAACGTGGCCCCTGGAGTGACGGCGCGGGTCTGGTCTTTTTGCGCCTGCGCCTGCCGCCTATGACCCCCTTGCTCCGCTTCCATCGCCTCCCCCCGACCCTCTTCCCAGCTTCCCTCATCAGATCCATCAGCATGGCCTCCCCCAGCATCGCCGCCGTCATCGCCGACGCCCGCAAGGCCCTCCCGCCTCCCGCCGAGAAGGACGTCGCCGCCGTCGACGCTTGGGTTGAGAAGCTCAGCTCCGGTGCCGAGGTTCAGGACCTCAAGGTGCGTTCTTAGCTGTTCGCTGTGTGCGATGGTCGGATCGGTGCTGATGGACATCGTGGTCGTTTCGCAGGCGCTCGACAAGAAGGTCGAGCCTGTCGTCTACCTCGTCAACAACGAGCTCTCGGCTGCCGACGTTGCCGCCTTCGCCGCCCTCCACCCCGTGCTCGTCCGTGCCAGCTTCCTCCAACTCGCCCCCTGTCCTCTGTGCTAATTTCCTGGCACTGCGCACGCTGCTCGCAGGCCTCCAAGACCAAGGAGGAGTACTACACGACCCCGTCGCTCACGCGCTATGTCGCCCACCTCCAGTCCCTCCCCGCCCTCTCGCCCGTCCTGTCTGCATACGAGCCCATCGCCTTCAACCTCGCCGACATGCCGCCGGTCGAGCGCAAGTCGGCCGTTGCGAAGGAGAAGAAGCCCAAGAAGCCTGCGGCCGACGCGGCTTCTGCTGCTGGTGAGAAGGTCCAAGAGAAGAAGGAGGAGGCCAAGGGCCTCGTCGCCGGCGTCACGGAGCAGCTCGGCAACCTCTCTGTCGCGGCGACCAACGCTGCGTCGTCGCTTGCTTCCACGGCTGTCGCTGGTGCCCAGCAGGCCGCCGCCGCCGTCGGCATCGCTGCCGCGCCCGAGGGCGACTTCAAGCGCGAGAAGAAGGAGAAGAAGGAGAAGAAGCCCAAGCCGGCCGCTGAGCCCGCCGCGGGCCCCAACCCGTCCATGATCGACCTCCGCGTCGGCCACATCCTCGCTGTCGAGAAGCACCCCGACGCCGACTCGCTCTACATCGAGACGATCGACGTCGGAGAGGCCGAGCCGCGCACCGTCCTCTCGGGTCTCGTCAACTACCTCACGCCCGACCAGGTCCTTGGCGCCCGTGTCGTTGTTGTTGTGCGTACCTGACGCTTCTTTCTCTTGCCGCTCTGCAAGGTGCAGACTAACATTTGACTTGCTGCGCGCCCAGGCTAACATGAAGCCCGTAGCCATGCGCGGCATCAAGTCGTACGCCATGCTTCTCTGCGTGCGTCCCACCCTTCCCCCTGCTCTGCACTGTCAGTGCTAATCTCAGATCGTCTTGCTGTAGGCTACGAGCAAGGACGGCAAGGAGGGTGGTCTTGAGTTTGTGCAGCCGCCGGCGGCGAGCGCACCTGGAGAGCGCATCTACTTCGAGCACCCGAAGTTCGAGAGTCGGTCCCTCCTAGCTTCGCAAGTACCGCTTTCGTTCGACACTGACCTCCCTGTCCCCCTTGGCTTGTAGACGCCAAGCCGGTCGAGCAGATGAACCCTAAGAAGAAGATCTTTGAGACGGTCCAGCCGGGCTTCACGACGCTCGCGTCGCTCGAGGCGGCCTGGGTCGACCCGGAGACGGGCGACGTCGCCAAGATCAGGACCAAGGACGGCTACTGCACCGTCCAGAAGTTTGTCGGCGCCAGCCTGTCATGAGCTTAGCGGAACGAACGCATAGTGTACCGCTCGGTGAGGTAGACGATCTGGATGACCCCCCCTGTACCACTTCCTTGTGTGTTTCGCGCGAGGAAAGGTCATCAATTCAATTTGCGGGCAAATGTACAGCTTGCCGTCCGTCGTCACTCCTCTATCCCTCTCGCACAGCCTCCCTCCCTCGCCTCAGAAGCCGGCAAAGTCAAAGTTGATCCATCCAGGCTTCTCCTCGCCGAACACGTCGCCGAGCGTCCAGCGCGTCTTGACGCCGTCAACCTCGCCCAGCGCGGCCTGCTCGGCCGTGAACGTCTTCTGGATGTGCGAGTTGTTGAGCCGCGCGGACAAATCGAAACCGGGGCCGTATGAGCCGATCTCGACGAATTCGGTTACGCCCTCGACTGTGAGAAACGCTCGTCGTCCGTCAGCGCACGGCCTGAAAAGAGCAGGGACGAGGGGACGGACCGATGCGAGGGTCGGCAGGCTGCCACTCGATGAAGCCGGCGGGGAGGACGTCCTCGCCCATGTAGGTGTTTTGGAAGATCACCCTAAATGGAGCAGGGTTAGCCGAAGCACGAGAAACGGTTGAAAGGAAGAACGGCACGGACCGGCTCGCGTTGTTCCACGGGCGGCCGAGCGCACGCGTACCAGCTGCAAGACGTGGCGAAGGGCATCAGGACCGCGCCCGTGCGCGCGATCAAAGCGACAGGCGACGCACTCAGATTGAGCTCGGGCAGGGCGTCGTTCGCGCGCACGACGCGGCCCTCGTTGACCCATACGCCATAGTGGTAACCCTCTGCGACAGAGCCTCCGTTACCCGGTGTTGGGTGCCAAACGACAGTCTTGACTTGCGGCTCACCTGTTCTGGATCAGGCGGAACACGCGCGGTCAGCGAGCGGTTGCGCAGGAGGGGGAAGGGACAGAGCTAACCCTTTCCAGGCGACGAGCCCTCCGTCGGTCTCCCGGCTGGCCAACTCTGTCTTCTCGAACCAGGCCGTGCCGTATCCGTACAGCTGCGAGGCACGGGCAGTCAGCATCGAACGCCATTGTAAATTGGGAAGAGACAGCGCACAAAGTCGGTTCCACCCTTGACCTCGCCGCCGTGCATGTACAACGACGAGTTGCGACCGATGTATAGCGTGTCCTGGTAGCTACTAAACGCGCACTCGTAGACGCTCGCGTTCGCCCACGTGACGAAGATGGCGGCAGCGGGCCCGGTCTGGCCAAACGCCTCGCTACCATTGACCCAGGTCGCGCGGTTCGAGATGTTAAGGTTGTACGCCTGGAACAGGCCGGGCGCGGCCGAGTGGTCCAGTGAGCCGAGGTCAACCGTCAGGACGCTCGCGTCTGAGTTATGCTGCGCTGAAGGAGGCAGAATCGTCAATCTGGTCGCCCGACTGCAGGATGAGCGCACGAGGGAACTTGCTGGGGAGCTGCGTAGTCTGGTTGATGAACGACGAGTTCCAGATATGCACCTGGTTCTCTGCGGCCGTCGTCGGATCCCAAGTGACGCCCTACCGCACAGGTGTGTCAGCATTTTGTCCTGGGGAAAAGTTCATCAGAGCATCTGGACGACAGTCTGAAGAGGTTGCAGCAGCACTCACGAGCAGCGTGATCGGTCCGGAGCGAGGGTGGGTGATGTTGACGACCTGCGAAGGAAGGAATGAAAGAAGGACGTCAGCGCTGCACATCATCACGACTCCTGGAGAAGACGCACATCATGGTAGGTGCCCGGGCCGATGAGGATGGTCTGAGATGAGTTGTCGTTGGGCCTGCGATCGTCATCTCGTCAGTATCTACATCGCAAACGGCGCAGGAGGGTAGAATCGAGGCTCACAAGTTGGCTACAGCGGCCGAGATTGTGCCGTAGTCGCTTTGCGGGTCGGTGAGAGAGACGTAAACCGTCCCCTCAGGGCAACCCTCGAGCTGCGTGCCCTGCTTCTTGGGCGTCTGGCAGTGGGCGAGGTCGACGCCGCCCGCGTAGGTGCTGTCGCGCTTGGCCATAGAGGAAGCGACGTCCGCAAGTGAAGCAGGAGATGGGAGGGCGGTCGCGAGGCCGAAAAGCACTGGATAAACAAGATAAGGCAGCATGGTGGAGAAGGTGGGAGGGATAAGTTGAGGAAGGAAGAGGCGGAGGGAAGGCAGCCGGGCTTTATGCTGCTGCGGCGAGTAAGCAGCCCGGGTTCAGCTTAGCTGGCATGACTGCGTCAACGGTCAGCCGACCAAATCGAGCTGTCAGTGGGCCGCAAGGGGAGGCGGGTCGTGGTCGACCGGCTCATGGCGGATCAGCTTGGGCCGAATGAGATCAGGACTGGAGCTAGCGGCAGTCGGCCTTGTCCGGCGCTCCGATGCGTTCCTCGAGTCCACTCGAAGACTAACGAATCGGATCACCAGGCAGGGTTCATTGCCGTGGTGAATAGAGGTCAGTTCAGTGACTGAGCCGATACGGGGAGACGGTCAGTGAGCGATGGAGCGAGGGTGAGCGCACCGCCCGAGGAGTCTAGCGCAGCAACGATGCAAGCCTAGATGATGCTACATCGTTCATGTCGGCAGCGTACAACAATCCTCGGACTCTCCATCACGCTCAGCGCCCGACACTATGTCAAGCAACCGGTAGGCCACCCCTGCGGCCCGCGGTGCTGAGGCAACCCTCGACGACGCCAAGCAGGTGCGTGTTCTCGAGCGCGGCCGCGACGCGCTCCTTGTCATTCAGCTGCTTGTTAACTGTCGTTCGAAGCGAGTCGTAAAAAGGCCAGTCAGTAATGCGGTATCTCCAGTGAGGGCGAACAGAGACGCACCTGCCGTCTCGGATTGATGCGAGCCCTGCTTGACGCGAATGTCGACCTTGTAGCGCTCTGGCAGTGCCCGCAGCAGTCGCACTCTCAAGCTCAGACCTGCCCGTACGCACGTCAAGATCAGCCCCCCGACATGCATACTTGATGTAGAAAAAACGGACCGATGAGGGTCGCCATGGAGCAGTGCGGGATTGTCGGCGTGAACTCGACGAGCAGCTGGTTCTTGTGCGGGAACGAGATCTGCGCCGACGAGACGACAGCGAGTTGTTCAAGCGTGAGCGGGTGCTCCGGGTCGGTGATGGATCGCAGCAGGTCTAAAGGCGCGAGAGAGGCGGCAGACGGTGTAGACAGGCGACCAAAACGAGGATGCGTAGGACGGGCGCGCAGTGGGGCGGGGGCGTCGTCCACGAGCGAAGCAAACGCCGAAGTCGCGACAAGATACAAGAGCAGTGACAGGATGCCAATGCGGCGACCGTCAAGCGGACACGTTGAGATGAAGGCGTACATGGCAAAGCGATGCGAAGGAAGGCAGCAGCAGGTGGGCAGCATAGTCCGTCAGCACGTCCACAGACCGCACTGAATAGCAAGACATTGTCACGCACCAAAGATCTCCTCCGCGTCGATGTCATCTCCCTGGTCCTCCTCTCCAGCCCCAGAACGTTGCTCGCCGTCCTGCAGGTCCTCCTCGCAGAAGTCGGCCGCACCCTCCTCCGCCCAGAGGTCCCTCACCGTGCGCTGCCCACCGCTGCCGCCGCCCGCTCGCCGCGACGCCTGACCGAAGATGCCCGAGGACGTCGAGGGCGCCGAGTGGATGGTCGGGTTGGCGTTGTCGAGGCTGGCCATTCTGGGATGTGTCGTTGTAAAGTAGGAAGGTGGACGTCGGACGGCAGCCGGCGATGTTGCTGAGCTCGCTGCTGCTCGCAAGCACCGACCCTGCACCGACCCTTTCTTCCCTAACCAGCTCGTTTATGGCATCAAAACCACCGCCAATAGCGTCTCCGGCAAGCACGCAGGCGTCCCTGCCGGTCGATGCGCACGCCGAGAGCCCAAGCGCGAGCTCAGCAGCATCTGCGTCGTCCGCGGCCGCGCCGTCATCAGCAGCCACAGCCGACGCGCATGACAGCTCGGACGAGGCAGCATCGGAGGCCAGCTCATCCTCAAAGGTACACTCGACCTCGGAAGAGCCCATATCAGAAAGAGAGCTCGTGATTGAGGAGGCGCCAGGCACGGTGGAGAAGGAGGAGGTCAGCAGGGCACTGCAGGAGGTCGTGCGGTCGCCCAAGGCCGTCATCTCGTCCAAGCTGCCCGACCCACCCCCAACAGAAACCTTCCAGGACGGCGGGGACGGAGAAGACGTCGAGGAGGAGCAAGAAGCCAGTGAAGGAGATGAGGACGACGACGAGGAGGAGGAAGAGGAGGAGGAGCCGTACGTCCATTCAGCCTTCAGCCCGCGCCTGCGCGCCGGTCGCCCTGACGAGACCTCTCTCTTCTTTCTCCTCGCAGGATCCTGAAGTACTCGAAGCTCGCGCCTATCCTTTCAACACTGCTGGCGAAGGACAGTGCTTCCGCCATCACCGCGTCCTCGCAACTCATCGTGCGTCCAGTGCGGCGGGTGTTGCCTCACGTGTGACGGCTGACATCTGCGCCGGCACTCCTCGCAGGCAATCGGAACGCACGCCGGCATGGTCTACGTGCTCAGCCACAAAGGTGTGAAGCTCAACGAGTACCGAGCACATAGCGCTAGTGTGATGGGCATCGAGATCTCGGACGATGGCAGCGAGTTCATCGGAACGTGCTCCATCGACGGTGCGTTCCTTTTCCGTCCTGCACCCAGTCTTGCGCTAGCTGACCACGGGTAGTGTACAGGCAAGGTCGTCATCAACTCTCTGCTCAGCACCGAGCGCTACATCCACACCTTCCCCCGGCCGATTCGCGCGCTCGACCTGCAGCCCGACTTTGCCAAGTCATCCTCAAAGTCGTTCGTCTGCGGCGGTATGGCGGGCACCGTCTCGCTGATGGAGAAGGGCTGGCACCTGGGCGGCTTTGGCGGGATCGTGGGCGGAGGTCAGGCAAAGCACGCCGAGAAGGTGCTGGGAGAGGGTGAGGGTCCGGTGTGGAACGTCAAGTGGGAGCGCGGAGGGCTCATCGCTTGGGCGAACGACCTCGTGCGTGCCGCTCGATGTTTACTTGCGTTGTGCTAGCTAACGATGACTATTGGGACGAGCAGGGCGTCAAAATCTTCGACACTCACTCCCAGCGACTGCTGTCCTTCATTGACCGTCCAGTCAACGCGCCCCGCGCGGACCTTTTCAAGCCCTCCCTCACCTTCATCAGCCCTTCACCCACCGTCTCGCCGCAACACGAGCCCACGCAGCTCATTGTCGGCTGGGCAGATACTATCAAGCTCGTCCGCATCCGCACTCGCACGTCGACCGCCACGTCTCGTCCATCATCGCTGCACGGCGCTGTCCTCCCGCCGTCAGGCACACAAGCGACAGGCACAAGCCACACAACCCTCCACGTCGAGATAACATCCATCCTGCAGCTGGACGCACCAATCGCCGGGCTCGTGCCATACCTTGACAACTTCGTCGTCTTCGCCTATCTTTCGCCTGAAGAAAAAGCCGAGAACGATTTCTACGCCGAGCAGTCGGACGAGGACGAGGAGAAGGAGCCCCAGCGTCCCGAGCTCCGTATTGTCTCGCGGAAAGGCGAGGAGCTGTCCTCGGACGCGCTTGGGCTTGAGGGCTGGCTCAAGTGGCGCTGCGCCGATTACGCAGTTGTGCCCCTGCCCCTTTCGCAGCCGCCCGCATTCATCGTCCTCTCGCCGAAGGACATTGTCGTTGCGCGCGAACGGGACGACCGGGACCGCGTCGAGTGGCTCGTCGAGCGCAGGCGGTACGAGGAGGCGCTCGACCTCGTCGAGAAGCTTGGGAAAGCTGGAGGAGGCGGGGAGATGACGGTTCGCGGCATCGGCGAGAAGTTCCTCGACAGCCTGGTGCAGGGCGGTGAGTCCTTTTATCTGTTCTTGAGCTTGGACGCGGCTAAAGAGTCGTCGGTTGCATCCAGGGGAGTACGAGAAGGCCGGGAGTCTCCTTGGAAAGGTTCTCGGTCAGGACAAGAAGGCTTGGGAGGACTGGGTCTTCCTGTTCGCGCAGAAGCAGCAGCTGGAGGTGCGTCTCACCTGGTATCTATAGCCGTCACATCGACTGACTCCCCGATTTGTGTGCAGGCCATCCTCCCCTTTGTGCCTCTCGAAAAGCCGCAGCTCGGCGACATGATTTACGAGCTCATCCTCGCCTTCTTGCTACAATCAGATCGACCTGTGAGTCGGCCATGCTCATTTTTTTCCTCTACAATGCTGACAGCAACATCTTCATGCAGGCCTTGCTTCAAGCTATCAAAACGTGGCCGCCGCACCTCTACAAAATTACGAGCGTCGTTGACGCGATCGAGGGCGTTGTCTCTGAGGAGCCGGACGACAAGCTCTTGATGGAGTGCATGGCCGAGCTGTCTGTCCTTCATCCTGCCTTGACCAAGCGTGGCTGCTGAAGGTGTTCGTCCTTTTGACGCGCAGCTTCATCATCAACCACCAGCCGGCGAAGGCGCTACCCTACTTCCTACGACTGCGCCGGCCGGACGTGTTTGACCTCATTCGAGCGCACAAACTCTTTGCCGCCGTGCAGGACCAGGTCCTGCTCCTCGTCGAGTTCGACATGGAGCTCGACGACGCGCCTGTCAAGGCCATTGACGAGCAGAACGACTCGGGGACCGTCGTAGCTGCCGAGGCGAAGCATGGGCGCGCGATTGGGCTGCTCGTGGATCACGTACACTCGATTTCGGTTCGTCCTCCGACCGCGTCGGCGTCGTCAGGTAGAAAAACTCACTCCTTGTGAGCTTTGACAGATTGACCGCGTCATCGCTCAGCTCGCCGAACAGCCCAAGTACCTTTACATGTACCTTGACTGCCTCTTTACCCGCGACCCTCACTGCGTCGCTCCGTATGGCGACCAGCATGTGCGTTTTCCTTTGCTCCGCAGTAACCGCGGCGCTCGTGCTGACACTAAGGCTTGGCGCAGATCGCCCTCTGCGCCGAATACGACTACCCGCGGTTGATGGACCTCCTGCGTGCCGGCCAGGACTACAGCTTAGAGAAGGCGCGTACGCTGCTATGCCTCAATCTGCTGTCTTGCTGACCTTCATCGTCCCGCGCAGGCCTTCCGCATCTGCAAGGACCGCGACTACGTGCCCGAGATGGTCTTTCTTCTCGGGCGGATGGGCAACGCGAAGGAGGCGCTCATGCTCATCATCAACCGTCTAGGCGACGTTCAGCGCGTGCGTCCTTGACAGACTGCCCCTGGCTTGCTTCGATGCTGACTTGACTTAACACTGCAGGCCATCGACTTCGCTCGCGAGCAGAACGACCAGGACCTCTGGGAGGACCTGCTGCGCTACTCCGAGGACAAACCTCGTGCGTCCTCTGTCCTTGGTTCGCTCGCCCCTGCGTGAGCTGATCCAATCGTGCAGTATTCATCCGCGCGCTACTCGAGAACGTCGGCGCCGATATCGACCCGATGCGGCTCATCAAGCGTATCAAGAACGGCATGGAGATCCCAGGGCTCAAGGAGGCCCTCATCAAGATCCTCCAGGACTACACACTGCAGGTGCGCCCGACGATAGTTTTTGACCTTCTGCATCGCTAACGCCGTTGTGCATTGCATCGCAGATCACCCTCCTTCAAGGCTGCAAGAAGATTATGGACGCGGAGTGCAACGAAGACCTCGTCCGCCTACACCGCGGTGCGACCCGTGGCCTTTTTGGACACGCGTCAACAGCTGCACAGGTGCGCTTATCGCCCTTTCTGCGCTTTGCTCTATCCAGCTGACCTGAACGGTGAATCTGCGCGCAGACTCTTCGCACCGTTGTTCCGTCCTGATGCTCTCCTCAGCAGCCCCGCGAGCCCCAGCCTCCTTCCTTCGACGCCCCTGTGCCGCCTCCTACATCTCGTTCCGACCATCTTCACGATCTCATGACCTTGCACGACTTATCGTCCGATGCGCAAGGTTATGACGGAAAGTATGCGCAGGGGTTCCTGCAGCTCGTGCGCACGCATCGGCAAGAGTGAGGTCAATACCAGGCTTATAAGCACAATATCAAAGCCGCTGACAATTCGTTCCGCCTCGTCACTCCTCCAACATGGCTTGATCGAGACGAGACGCTGACGGCTGCTCATCCCTTTGCAGACGACTAGAGGCACGTCTACTCCCGAGGCTCACTCCGGTTCGGGCCCTTTGACCGGTCACTGATGCGGTCGCCCTACGAGAGAGCCCAGCGCTTGACTACGGACCTCTCAAAAGGCGCGGAGCAACGGCGCCTGCGCTGATCATCTCACAGGCGGCCTCGGGCCACTGCCAGGCATCGGAGTCTTCGGCTCTTCCCCCTCCCGACAGTCTCGCCGCTCGTCAGCCAGCCATGTCGCCCTCAGCGTCCGCTTACTCGGAGTCCTAATTAACGAGCAGCACCCGGCTACTCTGTTTCCTCAGTCAGGCACCTCTCAACGATACCGGCTACGGCAGCGGCCTCCTCGGCAGGATCCTTTTGCTGGTGCACGGCCAGAAAGAGCAGCCTCCAAGATGAGGTCGGCGCCCACCGCCGCAGCACGATGAGAATCCCGGAGGCTGCGGAGAGAATGAGGGTGAAGTGGTGAGGGTCCAAGTGAGCTCCTACCTCAAACACTCGGAGGGAGGGAAGAATTATAAGGAGGAGGGAGAAGGGGGCGCCTGTTGGCCGCCTCGCGCTGTTCTTGTACGGCTTGCGTTGTACCACCGTGACGATCATAACCTCCTTCACGCACTGTGAACGGCACCAGCACAACTAAGCGACATGAGCTCGCCGTGTGACGGGCATGAGTCGTACTTACCCCTTTGAGGAGGGAGCAACTGCGCGCCCGTTGATACGAGGCGTCTGCGCCCATCCGCCTGCGGTCCTTCCAGCGACCAGGGGACCGGCAACGGCAAGCATGGTCGACTACAGCTGCCTACGCTGCGAGCCGCCGGTGCACGGCTTCACGCTGCCCGAGCGCATCGAGCACGAGCGCAACTGGCACTCCAAAGCGGCGTCGGCCCTGCCATGCGCGACTGTGACAGGCAGCACCACCACCAGCAGCAGCATGCCCAACGCTGTCGGTCTGCAGGTCACTGTACCTCCGCTTAGCACAGGGGACACGGGACGTAAGAGGGGCAGAAGTGCGTGCTGTCCTGGCATCTGTTACTCGTTCGTTTGTTCCACCGCTGACAGATGGAGGCCCTTTGCCCTTCCTTAAGGCGAGGATGTGTCGGACGATGCCCAGCAGTATCAGCCTGGAGGCGGCGCTCCGGACGGTCCAGCATTCCTCAAGGCCAGGCGAACGGACGATGCGGTGCTCTATGAGCTGCGCCAGGCTGCGTCTGGGAGTGCCGTCGTACCGACGGTGGTCGGAGGGCTGAGCGTCCTGCCTCCTCCCCGCCCGCTTGCGCAGACGGTCGTACCACCCTTCGCGCCGTCATCCCCCCCAACGCTGCTGTACTGCAGCATTTGTATCGGGCAGATGGAGCCAGGCGGCCTGCCAGCGAAGGGCTTCACAACGCAGATGGCGCTCTCGCAGCATCAGCGCGACCGACACGGCAACCCAGCTGCGCCTGCCGGCACCGGGCAGCAACCTTGCCCTGTTGCTGTCGCGTTGACCTCGCCCTTGCGCTGCGACCTGTGCGTGACCGACAAGACGTTTGCTACGACTGCTGCTCTTGAACAGCACCGCCGCGACAAGCACGCGAAGCAACCCGTCTCGAACGAGACCTGTGCGTCCATCATCTTCGTCCTTTGCATGCTTAGCCTGATTTATTCTCTTTTCCCTCAATTGCAGCTAAAAAGCCCTTGTCCAGTGACTCGAGCGGCATCTTCTGCAGGCAATGCGATCCGCCTAAGCGCTTGACAGATGCTGCCACGCTCAAGAACCACGGTGCGATCGAGCCTGGCTCCTGCCTGACCACTTCCGCTGCTCACGCTCAGCCCTACGCTCGCTTCAGTTAACTTCAAGCACGTCAGCTCGCACACCTTCAGCCTCGAGGATGGTCGTCGTGCGTCGCCGCACCCTCTGCACGCTGCTTCTCCCGTGGCTGACTAGGTCGCGGTAGAGGTCACGCTCGTTAAGAGCACCCAGACCAAGCTCTTCTCCTGTCCGTTCTGCATCGATTTCAAGAATAGCACCTGGGCGCCCGTCAAGACGCACGTGTCGAAGTGCTCGAAGCTGCCGGCGGCTGCCGCGCCGCCGATCAGGCTCGGAGCCGGGCCTTCCGCATGGTCGGCGACGCCTTCAGCGCCATCTGACTTCGCCTGGGCGCCTGCGCCGATTCCGACGCTCGCCACACACTCTGCCGTCTCTCAAGAGTACGGCGACTATCACCCGGCAACGTTTGCAGCACTGTCGTTGTACTCGCCCACCGTCTACGATTACAACCAGCAGTACGCCGCCGCCGTGCCCTATATGGCACAGGGGGCGTACGCTGCAGACCAGTTGATGCCTTCTTACTTCTCTAGCGCTTCTCCCCCGCTCACTTCGTCCTACCCCTCTCACGCACCTCTCCCTTTTCAGCCTGCAAAGGTTCAAGCGGCCCTTGAATCGCTGCAGAGCATCCTCCCTCCCCCGCCTCCTTCTCCTCCTCCTTATCCGCCGCCGCCGTCCGCGGGCGGCTCAGACGTGCGCGAACATAACGTGGAGCGCGAAGTCGACCTCGTCCTGCGTGAGGTCGAGCTGCTGATCGCGCAGGACGCAGGGGTCCGGGTGGGCGAGCTGAGGTTGGTCTTTTGAGGAAGGCCAGCTGTCGCCGCTCGCGCTGTTTAACATATGTACTCTACACCGCCTGCCCCCTTCTCTCTGAAAGTAGGAGCGGAGCTGGCTCTCAGCTGAGGCACTACCATGACCCGTTTGTACGACTGAGGAGGCAGAAGCAAAACAGCATTTTTAATTCCTCAGACCCTGCAATAGACCCCTCGCGCCGCAGTAAGAGACGCAGCGCGTGCGCTTGACTCCGATTGAAGAGTAAGCGGAGAGAGGCCACGGCTGTAGCTCAGGGGTGCGATACAGAGAGTCGGGCTTGCCCTGACATTTCGAGGAGATCGGTGCACCCGGCTGAGCGCTTCAAGCGGCAGGGTGCGCCCGGGCAGTGCCACGCCATGCTGCTGCGGCTAGGGAGAGGAGCAGTGGGGGACAAGCCGCTTTGAGCAGGCACGTACTTAGAGCGGGCCCTGGGACGGTGGCGTGCTTAAGAGGTTACGAGTGACTTGGCTGTGCGCAAGGCAGCACGTGAGAAGCGTTGAAGGACCAGAAGGACTAGCGCGGGCCGTAGGGGTTGCCGTACGGCTGTGACGGCGGGGAGTAGGGGTTGTAGTTGGGCCCTGGCGAACTGTAAGGGCCGGCAGGGTTGAACTGCGGGTGCATCGCAGATCGTCAGCTTCTCGTGCGAAGGCGGATGCGCAGCAGGGTCGAATTCTGGAAGGACGCACGCTCCCGATGTCTGGCAGCTGCGACGACACGCCCCCGTGCGCCGGCTGGCCGTACTCAAAACTCCCCTGCCGGTCGTACAGGAAACCCGAGCGCTCGTCGGACGAGTGCCGCACGGCAGGCGGTGCGGCGTGCAGGTTCAC
>MVAM01000284.1:0-16645 GCA_014825675.1 Cystofilobasidium ferigula
GACGGAGGGGCGCGGGGGGGGGGGTGGGGGGGGCCGCGCGGGGGGGGGGGTGGGTGGGGGGGGGGGGGGGGGGGGGGGGGGGGGGTGGGGGGGCGGGGGGGGGGGGGGCGGGGGGGGGGGGGGGGGGGGGGGGGGGGGGGGATACGTACATAGACTCCTGGCTGCGGATGATCTTGATGGCGACCTCCTGCCCGACAACCTCGCCCGTCCTCGGGTCAGGCTTGACGACGCGGGCCTTGACGACGGCGGAGAACATGCCCTTGCCGAGGTTGGAGAAGACGTGGTAGCGCCCGCCGTCGAGCACCTCGCCGAGGATGATGCGGTAGTAGCCGTCGGCGTCGTCCCAGTTGTCCGACAGCGTCGCGGCGGACTGGGCGACGGCCGGCAAAGCGTGCGTGATCATCTGGTGCAGGCCAGAGCGTCAGTTGCCGCTCAGTGAAGGAGGGAGGCTGAGGGGGCGAACCGGAACATCCGTCTTGGGCTTTGTCGGCCGCTTGGGCTTAACGACGTCTACGGCAAACATATCGTCGTCGCTGTCGTCGTCCTCGGCCGCCGCCTCAGCGACAGCAGCAGGCGCAGCCTCGGCCTCGACCTTGACGCCCGCAGCGCGCATCTCCTCCTTCGTCTCGCGCCCGATGATGTCGGCCGCACGGTCGCCCTTGGCACCGCCCTCGGTTGCGGCCTGCATCCGGCGGACCTCCTCCGCTCGCCCGTCCGCAGCCGGGTCATAGTCCGCAGCCGAGATCTCAGCCGCGCGCTCCTTGTCGGTCGCCGGCGGCAGGGGTGCGTCCCCGGTGTCGGCGGCCGCGGAGGACGTCGCCAGACCGTGCTTGGAGAGGTCGAACGCGCCGTTCGGCGTCGTCGAGAGCGTTGGCGTGCCGGGGACGTTGACGCTGTTGAGCCCGGACGGCACAGGGGATGCGACCGCCGACGTCCCCGACCCAAGGACAGCCGCAAGCGGTCCAGCAGGCGCAGGCGCAGCGCCAGCTCCAGCGGAGAGCTGCGATGTGTCGCTCGCGGCGCCTGAAAACTTCTCCATGATCTGCGCGCGCCTGCGCCTGCGCTCGGCCAAAGCCTCCTCCTCGTCAAGCTCGTCCGGGAGGACCTCGATCACCTCCTCCTTCGGCGGCTCGACGACCTTGGGTGGCCGACTAAGCGGCGGCGAGCGCACGCCCGACTGGTGGGGCGGCGGACGCGAGCGGTCGTGCTGCTGTTCGCCGTACAGCTGCGACGGCGGCGCACGGCCTCCGCCAGGCGCGTAAGGCTGGTACCCATCCCCTCGCCCGCCACGGAAGTTCGGCGCTGCACCCCCACGACCTGCCGCCCATCCTCCGCGGTGTCCGTCGCCGCCGCCGTACGGCCCGCTGGCGGGGCCGCGGGGAACGTAGCCGCCTCGGTCGCCGTTCGGAGGGTGATGGTGATCGCCGCGCGGAGGAGAGTGGTGATAGGAAGAAGCGGCCGAGCGTGCGGGGTACTCCGGTGAGCGGGTCCGAAGACGTTGAGCCGGAGGGGGTCCGTCTAGATGGCTGCAGAGGGGGAAAGGACGCGCCGGTCAGTCAAAGCTGGATGATGTGAAGCTGTTTCCAGCCGGCGTTTGGAGGTAGCAATGAAGGAAGAGCACACCTGCGCTATGGAGCTCAAAAGCCGAGCAGCAAGGTTGCACCTCGACTTCGACTGCTTCACGAGCCGCTGTTGCAGGTGAGAGGCTGGAGGGGGGGAGAGTAACGACAGAAGCAGAACTCACTCGCCTGGTCCGCGCCCAACAGGCTCCCGGCTACGCCCATCTCGACCGCGCTCGCGCGAGATGTACGGCTCCCTGCTACGCTCCCTCGTGTCGCGCCCGGCGTAGGGTGCTCGCGAGGAGGAGCTGGCGTAGTGCGCATCGCGATGCGGGGGCGGGGGGTGGTCCCGTCTGTGGCCTGAGGGCGCGCCGTACCGGTCGCGCGGGTCGGGCTGCTCGTCGTCCAGAAAGGCGCTGCGCCAGTCCCTCGTCACGGGGGGTGCGGCGTGGCTGCTGGGTGCTCGCGAGGGCGCGCTGCCGAGAGGCGGCGGCCGAGGGTGGGCGGCGCCGGCGGGAGTGGACGCGGGCTCGTCGTCGTCGTAGGGCAAGCCGCCGTCGTGCGGGTCCTGCTGGTAGGCGCGCTTGGACGGGATGTGCGACATGGTCGGGCCAAGACGAAGCAAGCGAGCAAGGGCAGGCAGGGGGGAAGAGAGAGAGGCAGCTGGGTGTGAGATCTCTGGTTCGTGCGGGCACAAGGGGGGGGGGGGGGGGAGGCGCGCGATGCGGCGGGGTGCAGAGAGGCTCTGGCGGGGCAGCGGCTGGAGGAGGCTTTACGGGTAGCAGGGAGGCTGCAGGATGGGCTGCCTGGAAGGGATGAGCCGTAGGAAGCTGGGTCGACCGACAGGAAGCCTACCAGCCTAGGCCCAGGGCAGAAAGAGTCCAGATCCGCCCCGGTCATTTCAGCCAGAAGCCCCGACGACCGGGCGTACGGCCGCGCGCGCGCGCGCAACACGCCGTCGGTCGACCACGACACCCCCCCTGGGACGACGTTCATCTCGCCAGCTTCCCTATCACCCATATCCCATCACACTTTGCATCCCTTCTCCTCCCTCCTGGCCTACTCCTAGATAGACAGGCCCTCCCCCTTTGCCCTCTGGCGGCAGCCCTCCTTCCCACGGACGGACGGCGCACCGGCCGCGCCCGCAAGCGATGGACGACGACGGCCCGCTCGGCTCCCTGCGGCCCTCGCCAAGACCCTCGCGCTCGCCCGCACCGCCGCCGCTCGCAAGCGTACCCGAGGATGATCTCGATGAGATCCCGACGCTGGCCGACCTGCTCAAGGAGCAGGCCAGGCTGCGGCGTGCGATCGACCCGGACGAGCTGTTCACCAACGTACGTGCCTCCTTGTCACCCTGCAAGCCTGCCTCCCCTGATCCGAGCCCAAGCTGACGAGAACATTCCACTTGACACCGTAGTCGACGTCCAAAGAGTACCTGGAGCGCCTGTCAAAGTGCGTCGCCGCGATCTTGACCCTTCGCGGAAGGCTGCGCTGCGCAGATGGGGCTGATCGCTTGCGTCCTTCTCCCCCCCCCCCCCTCCCCCTCCCCTCTCTGCAGCCTCTCGCTTGACGCGCTGCACTCAGAACCGGCGTTGATCCGAGAAGAGGCTGATTTCGTCGCGGGCGAGCTCACGTCGCTGTGCTTCCGCGAGTACCGGACGTTCATCATGGTCCACAAGTGCGCGTCGGACGTCCAGACCGCGTTCTCGTCCTTCACGTCCTCGCTCGACTCGCTGCTCGACGCCGTGCCCGTGCTCGAGGCCGAGTGCCAGACATTTGCAGCATCCACCAAGGCGACGCAGCAGGACCGGAGCAAGGCGGCGCTCGTGCTCGAGCACCACGACCGCCTGCAGGACCTGCTCGAGGTACCGCAGCTGCTCGAGACGTGCGTCCGCAACGGCTACTACCACGAGGCGCTCGAGCTCGGGGCACACGCTCGAGCGATGGCGACCAAGTACGGCAACGTTGACATTGTATGCGACGTCGAACGCGAGGTTGAGAAGGGCCTGGTGGGCATGCTCGTCCAGCTGCTGGCGCTCCTGCGCGAGCCCTACAAGCTGCCGGCGCTCGTCAAGGCCGTCGGCTTCCTGCGGCGGATGAACGTTTTGACCGAGGACGAGCTCCGTGTCGCCTTCCTCACCGGACGCGAGCACAACTACCGCACGCAGCTCATCGAGATCGAGCGCGAACGCGGTGACCCGGTCCGCTACGTCCGGCGCTACATCGACGTGTTCCGCGACCACGTCTACGACATCATCGCTCAGTTCACCACCATCTTCATCGACAACCCTGCCGCGGCCAGTACGTCCTCTCCGGTGCAAGTTGGCTTCGCCGCGCTCCCGCCCATCCTCAACTCGTTCGCGCAGCAGGCGATCGCTGCCCTCCTCGCCCTCCTGCAGACGCACATCCCCGCCATCGAGGACGCCTCGGCCCTGTCGTCGCTTCTGACGCAGCTCAACTACTGCGCTTCGTCGTTCGCGCGCGTCGGACTCGACTTCCGCGCCCTCATCGCCGACCCATTCGAGCAGGCCGTACTCGGGGCGAACGCGAAGAGCCTCAAGGAGGGCGAGACGGCGCTCGAGACCTCGCTGCGCGATGCTCTGCGCAACGGCAAGCCGCCGACGGCCTGGCTGCTGCCGGCCGAGAGCCTTCCGTTCGTGCTCGCGCTCGAGCTCGGTCCCTCGTCGCCCTTCCCGGTACTCCCCTCGTCGAGTCAAACGCCGCCACCATACCTCTCCCACTTCCCGGCGCTCGCCCAGCTGTGCAACGCGCATACGCTTGCGCTCAACTCGCTTCGCCTGTTCGCGCCTCTCTCGGCCTTCCCTGCCCTCGTCGCCCAGCAGGCCAAGTCTCTCGCCCGGTCCGCATCGCACATCCTCTCATACAGCCAGACAGCCGCGTCCAACTTTACCTCGAGCGCATCGAGTACCAGCGGCCAAGGCGGCGCCGGTGCGGGAACAGGCGTCGGCGGTCGCCCAGGGCACCGGCGCAACCCGTCTGTCTCGGCCGGCCCGTCCGCCCAGGAGCAGCGCGAGGCCAAGCTCGTCCTGCGCGCGTTCGGCCGGGCGTTTGCCGACGGGCTCGCGCCGTTCCTCGCGCGTGGGCTCGTGCAGGGCGTGTTTGGCGGCGAGCTCGGCGACGTCGACGACGTCGCAGCACGGCTCGCCGTGGAGGGACAGGCCGAGAAGGCGGTGCGCGAGCTGTGCGAGTGGCTGGAGATGCTCGAGGGCGACCTGCGGCCTGCGGCGGCGGCGGCGCTCAGCGCACCCTCGGGCGCGGGCGCGCAGTCGACGGCGAGCCGCGCGGTCCCTTCGCCGCTTGTGGAGGAGCCGGACGAGCTGGAGCGCAAGGACGACGCGCCGGCGGGGGAAGCGGCCGGCGCAGCAGAGGAGCCAGCGGCGGGAGAGCTAGACGCGCAGATCAAGGCGCTCGAGGGCGGCCGCGCGGCAGAGGCCAACGGCGCAGACAGCAGCAAGGCCGCGCCTGTCCCTCCAGGCGATGCATGATGATCCTTCACGAACGCGATAGGCTGCGCGCATGTGGGAACACGCGGCACTGCGGTCTGACTTGCTCGCGAGTGAGGTCGATTTGATGGCCCAGCAGGTGATAAGGCGCGTGCTGGCCATCGCCGCATGGGGCCCGCGCGACGCCCATCTTGAGCAGCACGCCAGCGTGGCAGCTTCTTCCTCCGACCACCACCTCAACTCTCATTGGCACAGGCCTGCAAGGTCAGATCGACTCCGCGGCTTGATTTGCTGTCCTGCCGGCGTGATGCTGGCGCTAACGCTCGGCCTCGTTCTTCCTCGCCCCCCCGCAGTTCCCGCCCGACTATGCGTCTTCCGATCCTGTCCTCGGTCGCTCTCCTCGCTCTGCCGCTGGCGACGTCCGCCTTCTCGCTCGAGGGCGTCAGCACCCTCGTGAGTACGAGCATCTACACCGCGACCGGGCTCGACGTCGGCGGCTTCGTCAAGAAGCTCTCGAGCCAGCTCGCGTACACCGACGAGGACGACACGCGGGACGGCGTCGTCCGTCTGACCGACGCCAACTACCAGGAGCTCGTCGAGCTCGAAGATCTGACGCCCGAGGAGGAGGCTGAGCGCGTGTGGTGTGTCGTGGTGTACGTGCCGCTCTCTGGGTCATCTAGCATCCCTGGCCAAGGGGCGGCGACAGATAGGCTGACCCGTTCCGTTCGTCGTCCCATCCTTTCCTTCTCCTTTCGACAGGCACGGCCCCAAGGCAGACCCTTTGACCCAGGTCTTCTGGGACGGCCACGCCCAGGCCGCCAACACGACCAAGCTGCTCGCCGCTAACGGCTCGGACCCGCTCGACCTGTCGCACGTCAAGTTCGCCCGCGTGGACTACATCAACGTCACCGAGATTACATCGCGCTGGCTCATCTGGAAGTGAGTCGGCCGGTGGACAAGGGTCACGGGAACATTGCTGATGACCTGACGTTCGCATACACCTCGCAGGCCGCCGTATCTCGTCTTCGTCTCGAACCGCGGGCAGGAGCTGCGCTTCCTCGCCCCTCGTCAGGCCCGGCCAACTGGCGACCTCGTGCGTCAGAGCCTGGCCAGCGGTGACTGGAAGAATATCCCTGTCTGGACCGGCAAGTACGCGCCTGGCGGCTGGGCGTGAGTTGTGTCCTTCCGATGTATCACGCGACGGTGCCCTGACCACTTGCAACAACTGCGTAGCGCGCCGTACCTCGACATCTGGGGCCACTACCTCGGCCGCTGGAACGCATTCGCCACGAAGATCCCGCGCATCGCCTGGCTCATGCTATCGGGCGTCGTCTCGCAGAGCATCTTGTCGCTCATGCATAGGGGCGACAAGAAGAAGGTGCGTCCCGTTCTTCATCTCGTTTCCGCGCATCGACAAGCTGACTTCCGTTCTTCTCCCCCCCCCCCCACCCCCCCCACCCCCCACCCACCCCCCACCCACCCCCCACAGGCGAAGGTGAAGGCTCGAGTTCAGCCTTCCGTTGCGCCCGGGTCGGACGAGGCCAAGCGGCTTGCGGAGGGTGTCCGACGTCGTGCGGCGGCGAAGGCCGAGAAGGAGAAGCTTGAGGCGCAGGAGCAGGAGGCTGCGCGCGTCGTCCAAGAGGCGGAGGGCGCGAAGTAAGTACTCCTGCCCTCACCTCGTGTTCGAAACCTAGGCTGACGTCGTGCTGGATCTGCGCTAAGGTTGACGGCGAAGGGCAAGGCCAAGAAGTGAGGGCTCTGAAGGGATGGGCTGAGCCCGGATGTATAGCAACGAAAAACGCAACCTCAGCATGCTCATCAACTCTATCGTTCAATCCCACTGCGAGCGCGTGCAAGATTGAGAAGTTCGCGATACTAGCGTCGACCACGCGGGGTGGCCCAAGGTGGTTGGCCGCAGCCAAGATGCAAGCGACGACTCCTCCTCGAGCGAGCTCATGCGACCACACAATCCTTCCTTCGCAGGTGTACTTCCGCGATGTCGTCTCCTCGTGCGCTATCCTTCTTGACTCTCGCTTCCGCCCTCGGCTGACAGACCTCCTTGCGCTTCAGAGTCGTCACGCCGGTGAAGCAGCTCATCGCGTTCTCCAAGGTCCTCATCGGCGCGGGCGAGACCAAGTCCGTCGAGCTCGACATCAGCGTGCCGGACATGGCGCTCTGGAGCGAGAAAGAACAAGCTCGAGGTCGAGGCCGGCGAGTTTGTCATCTGGGCCGGCGGTGCGTCGGACAACCTGCCGCTCAACGCTTCGCTCTGGGTCGTGTAAGGTGGCGCGGGCAGCAGAGAGCGCCCGCCGGCGGGGTGAAGAACTCGCAGGCAGGAGAGCAAGGGCTCGCGTGAAGCAGGGACTGGGGGAAAGAGACCGAGAGAAGAGTTCAGGTGTACACATGACTACAACGACAGCCAGATAGCGCTAACTCATTGCGATGCGCCTCTGCGAGCGCCCTCTATCACATCAGCGTCCTCCACTTCAGCCAGCGACGCGTCGCTCGTGTCGGCCTGATCAAAGCGTCGCGGGACCAATAGGTCCAGCCCCTGCTCGTCGTCCCCGGCGTCCTCGAAGCTATCAGCAGCCCCTCCGACAGCGCCCGCAATACGCTCGATGCTGTTCTCGGACTTGTCGAGCTCCGCCGTTTTGTACTTGCGGCTGCTTCTCTTGGCCTGGCGCGCGCGCTTGAGCCGCGCTTTGGCCGCAAGGATTTCGGTACGCGATGCCATCTGCGATTCCGGGTCCAGTGTAGCAAGCTGCAGGTGGTGCACTCGGTCAACATGTAAGTACTTGAGCATCGCAGCGGAAGAACGGCGCACCTTCTCCGCCATGAGCTTGCGCGCGATCTTGCGGTTTTGCTCCTGCGACCGCGTCTCCTGGCAGCGGACGCGCAGGTTCGTCGGCTTGTGGATGAGCGACACGCAGATGGACGACTTGTTGATGACTTGCCCGCCTGGTCCCATGCCTGCCGCGGACCAAGAAGGGGTTCAGTACAAGCCAAAACAGCAAGGGCGAGACGAGTGAGGCGCACCGCGGACGAAGGTCTCCTCTAGGTCGCTCTCTTTGAGCTCGTAGCGCTTGTACGACCCGAGCAGTTTGTTGAGCTTCTTCGTCGACGTCGGCAGCGAGGTCCTTCGGCTCTGCTGGGCGTCCGTCAGGCCGGTCTCGCTCTGCGATGGGCGCTCGTCCGGCAGATGCGACGTTTCGGCAACCGGCGCGAGGGAGGTTTCAGGAGCGTACAGGTGCTCGTTCTCCTCAAAGGTGTAGTCTATCAGGCAGAGCCGTCGCAGGTCAGCTACCAGGACCGACGCTTCCTCAGAGAGGAGAGGCTCACCGAGGGTCTTGAGCTTCTTGAAAGCCGGCGCGCCGATGGTAAAGGGGCGAGCAGACACGAGCGGCGGCGGCAGCAGCGGCGGCAAGCGAACGACCGCCGGTGCCAGTCGAAGGCGTGGGAGTAGCTGTAGACAACGGGACCACATGCTTGCTGGAGGGTGGCGAGCTGGCCTTGGGATGAACCTGAGGTGCAACGAGGCCGATGTACGTATAACGGGGGGCGCAGGGTCGGAGTTGAGCTGCAGCGACTTTGAGCCCGCCGCCTGCGCTCGCCGCCCCTCGGATCCTCGACCATGACCCGGTCGTCACGCCGTGCATGGTGCAGATACCCTACCCGCCGACTCTTGCACCCCAGGCACCCAGTCGCAAGCCCAAGACCGTTCCGCCGCCGCCGTTCGAGGCAGACCACCAGGCGCCGGGCCCCGTCCGCCTCGAGCATGGCGCGTGCGGCGCCGTCACCCTCAGCGTCCTCCAGGGCGACACTGACGATGACAACGAGCACGATGGGAAGCGGAACCTGAGGCTACAGACCGTGGCTAGGCGCGGCACGGACGGTCAGTCCCCCTCTGTACGCTTCCTGAAGCTCGACGCGTGCTGACGCTGGCAGTTTCGGTCCGCCCCGCAGCCGTCAAGCTGCAGGAGGTCGTCGCGCCTGCCCTCGTCTTCCCGGCGACGAAGCGCCGCTCGCACGCAACGCCGCAGTCAACGATCGAGCGGATCGTAGAGGCCAATGCAAGTTCCTTCCCTGATTCCAGGCTGATGTGCGGAGACTGACCCTGGTGTTGGTTGCGCGCCCCTCGGCAGAAACGCTACCTCACAACTCTGCCCGAAGTCGCGCACGTCCCGTACGACTTGGTCCACGAGCTCGTCAGCGAAGCGCACGCTGAGACGAACTCTGGTTCAGTCGCCTCATGGGACCCGTACATTGGCAACTGCATCGCGACGACGTCTGCGCAGAACATCTACTATCCGCAGAGCGCGGCTGTCGGCCTTGTCGCCTTCCCCTCAGGCCAGGTCGGCCAGGAGCTGAGTGCGCCGCTTTCGATACTTGTCAAAACCATGAGATGCTGACAAGCCGGCTCTTTGGTCTGCAGACGTCTCTTCCTTGACGGTCAAGGTCTCCCGTCGCATCCCGCCCAAGGAGAAGTTCACGCCCGCTACTCGCCCGGTCGCCTCGTTCCTCACGCCCATCCAGCAGATCGTCACTTCTCCCTTCCAGACCATCAACCACGATTACTTCCGCAGTGAGTTACTCTTCCATCTGGCCTCGAGCCCGAGCGAAAGTTTGGTGGGCTGATCATCCTGGCCGACGTACTGCGCAGAGCCTCACTTGGCCGTCCGGACGCACTCGCACGTCCATTTAATCGACCTCAATCTGCGCACAAGGACGCAGGACAACGGCGAGCCGGTTATAGCACGAGAGCTGCTGGCAATCTCGCGCGAGATGACTGGCGGCGCACGGCACATGGACGTCGCGATGAGCCCGTGGGAGCGGACGAGGGGCGTCGGCATCAGCGACGATGGGTCCATCTGGGAGTTCGGAATGCAGAGCCGCTCAGGAGTTGTGTACCCCCAATCAAAGGGCAGGGCGTAAGTGGGCTACCTCCGTTGATCTGCCTGTCGGGGTCGCGCAGCTGACTCGTTGCATCTGGCGCAGGTCGGTCGTGTGGCAGGGCGATGAAGACAGGTCCTTCCATCGCATTGGCTACGGCTCGATGACCTACGAGGTGAACGTTTTGACGGACCAGACGGCGCGACTACTAGACCTGAGAGTGCGTCAGGTTCTCGCCATGCGCTTCTGAAGACGCTGCTGATGCCTCTCATCCCAACTTTGCAGTCACCCAACGACAGCCTCTCGCTGCTCGACCTCCGAGGCTCGACGTCTTATCTCACCTCGCTTGAGCGCAAGTCCACGGACGCACGCTTCTCGTCCAACCTGCTTTGCGTGTCGACGACCGAGTCGGTCAGCTGGCTCGACAAGCGCATGCCGGGCAAGGCCGTCGTCAGCTGGGACCACCACCGCGCTTTCGACCGCACGCTCGAGCTCGTCTCGACGAACGATGATGACCGTGAGCTTCAACTCGAGCGAGTCCACTCCGAGTACGAAAGCTGACCCTTTTTCGCATTGTCTGCAGTCTGGACCGTCCTCCTCACGTCGCGCCAAAACAACGTCGTCACTGCCTTCACAGCGCCGCTTGACTCGGTCGAGCTCCTGCACGACCCGTACCTGATCACGCCCCCGACGGCGGCCGAGCCGCCCATGGACCCGACGCGCTCGCGCGGCTTCGCGAAGTCCGAGGACGTCCCGCTCGCGCGGCCGATCTTCGACGTCCGGCGCGGGAGTGCGTTTCTGCGGCACCCGACGCTGCCGTCCGACTACAAGGACGTGCTGTTGTTCGAGCTCTCAGCCCGTGGCGCCGTCGTCGCCCGCCGGCTGCGGATGGGGTCCGAAGCCGAGGTCGAGCTCGTGGACCCGTTCGTCGCGACGCCTAGAATCTTCAATGACTGGACCGAGGAGGTCAAGAGGCTCGCGCTGGCCGGAGAGGCCGATGAGGAGGTCAAGGAGGCGGAGAAGAGGGATGGGAAGCTCGTGCAGCTGGACGCGACGTATCAAGGTTTATCCGGCGCCTCCCCTTATCAACGGATCAATCGCTGAGCCACGCTCCCGTACACCCTACAGAGGCACGCTCGCTCGAGACGCTTTCGAGCTCGAGCAAGAAGTCGCTCATCGACCGTTACCTCGGCGCCGTCGACTACCTGCGTGAGGTGGACGCGCCGCACGAGAACATGATGACTGCGTGGGTGCTCCCCTTACTGAAGCTGCATCCGTCCGCGCTGACAGGACTCCATTGGTTTGGCAGGCACGATATCGCGCACTACGCAACCTCGACCTCCAAGTCGCCTTTTCGCTCCCTCTTCCTGTCCGACTCGGGCCTCCATCCGCAGCCCGGCAGCGAGCGCGCGGTGTTCGACCTTCTCGGCCGCGCCGGCATCGGCCAGGGCGCGGCGTCGTCGTATTCGGTCGCGCGCCGCATCGAGGATCTCGTCGGTGGCCCTCTGGCGGCGGAACCGGGCAAGCTGCCTAAGGAGCTCTGGACGGCGTACGGCATGCCGTCGCTCTTCAAGCCCGACAGCGACGAGTCCGCGCCCGCCGCGGCGCGCGAGGCGCGCGCGCGCGCACGGCTCGCGGCCCACGTGCTCGCGCTCGACCTGGCGCTAGCGGCGGGCGTGTTCGCGTCCGACGCCGTGCGCCCGCCGGCCGAGCTCGACCCGGATGGCGCGCTCGAGCGGGCGACGCAGGCGCTCAGCCTGTACGGTGACGACGGCACGCGGAAGGCCGCCCTCCCGCCGCTGCACTTTGGGTTCATCCGGCCGGTGCTGCAAGGCTCTGATCTGAAGGGCAAGGCTCGCGCGGACGCGGTCGACCACGACGCCGCCGACGGGCCTGGCGTGGGGAGGACCGTCAAGGGCGGCAACACGACGCGCAGTTTGATGGCGTCCTGGCTCGTCGGCGAGGACCCGCTCGAGCACCGGCACGTCGACCTGCACGGCGAGGACCACCACAGCCGGGGCGCCGGGCGCACGCCCGGCCGCCTGGCGGGCACATCCGCCGCCGCCGCCGCGTCGTTCACTGCGAGCCAGCAGCACTCGCAGGGCGCAGCCGGCGCAGGTGCCGGGAGCGCGCAAGCGAGCGCCTTCCTCCCCCCGCCGCCAGCGTTCAGCCAGACGGGGCGGCGCCTGCAGCCACCGACGCTCGCGACGACCTCCGCCCCTACGACCGCTCCGTACGACGCCGACGACGAGGACGGCGGCGACTTCGGCCGCCGCGGAGGGGCCGCAGCCTCGCTCCTGCCTCTCCGGCCGCACGCTACCCTCCCGTCGCCCTTCCGCCCAGGCGCGCGACACGCGCTCTCCTCCCAGCCGCCGCCGTCGTCGCAAGGCGCAGACGCCGGCGGGCCGCAGACGCAGATCCTGCCCGGGGCGTTCGGCGGCCGCGGCGGGGCGGGCAAGGCGAAGAAGAAGAAGCGCGTCGGCGGGTTCTGACGCCCTTGGCTCGGCTGTCAAGGCCCGGGCCTGGCAAGCGGGGAGCGACGGCGAGCTAGTGGTGGTGACGTGTGTGTGTGACGTAGGAGGGGGGGAGGGGGGTAATGTTTCTGTATGCAAGGAAGGTTGTTCTGCTTCGCCCGGCCCCGAAGCTCAGACGAGAGAAGGGAGGAGCGAGAGCAAGTATACATCCCCCTTCCTTTACACAGCAGTCCGCACGCGCCCAGCCAGGCGGGTACGGATGAAAAAGAGATAGCGCTTGCCCGCTGGCTTACAGCGGAGGGCGGAAGGAAAGAAGGGGGGGGAGCAAAGATAGAGGAGGGAGCAACGCCGTGACGTCGAGCTAAAGGAAACAAGCCCGGAAAGGAGACGCCGGGTCGGCAGGGAGAACACCCCCCCCCCCCCCGCTCCTCTTCCTCCTTTTCACGGCCACCCGCCCTTTTTCGCCCCGCCGCCCGCCTCCCACGGCGCGCCGAGCCCCGGCGTGCCAGGCCGCGTCCCCCCGTCAGCGGGCGTGAAGTAGCCCCCCGCCGGGCCGTCGCGGCCGTAGCGGGCGAACCCGTCCCGGTTGGGCGAGCTCGCGCCGGACGGCACCGGCGTCGCGCGCGGAGACGCGGCCGGCGTCAGCGCCGCCGAGAGCAGCGTGAGCAGGTTGGTCACGGAGGACGGGGCCGAGGCGGGTTTGCGGCTGGTGGCGGGAGGGGAAGGGACGAGGGCGAGAAGGAGGAGTAGGGGGAGGAGGGGCAGAGGGGAGTCAGTCTCGGCGAGGAACACGGAGGACCATAAGGGGCAGGCAGACACGCACCGGAACTCGCCGATGATGGGCGCGTCCGCAGGGATCGGGCTACCGGGCGCCCTGCTCTCCCTCCCGTCAGCCGCCATCCTGCCGCTGCCCCGCACGCCGCCCGCGACCCCCGGCGCGTCCGGCTGGTTGTACATCCACGTCGCGCCGAGCACCGTCGTCCCGCCGAGGACGAACGCGGGCGTGATGCTGTAGCCGAACACGCCGACGCTAACGAGGAACGAGATGACGATCGACAGGGACGTCGCGAACCCCTTGAGGATGTTGTCCGAGTACTTGATGACGAGCGCCGTGACGAGCCCGCCGAACACCTGGACCGCGATCGTCGCCCAAGCCCAGATGTTGAAGTTGTGGAAAGGTCGGGCGAGGAACGACGCGCCGCCTGCGCTCGCGGCGGCGGCCGGCGAGGGCGCGGCGAACAAGACGGGCAGGACGGCGGGGACGAGCGAGAAGAGCGACAGCTGGACATTGCGGACCCACAGGTCGGCCTGGCTGCCCTTGAGCACCTTCTCAAAGTACACGCCCGCCAGGCCCGACGTGAAGCACGCGGCGGTGACGGCGGCGAACCCCTTGAGCGGGTGCATGTCGCCCGCCGCGTGCGCCGCCCCGCCGCCGCCGCCTGCGGCTGCTTGCCCCTGGATCTGGACGATGCCGACGCCGAGGGCAAGGCAGCCGAGCGCGATCCACTTTGCGCTCGTCAGCCGCTTGCCGAGCATGAGGACCGAGAAGCCGGCGGTCGTGAGGATCTTCATCTGGTACGTCACCTGGAACGTCGCGACGTCGAGGTTGGACGCCGCGACGTACTGCAGGTTGTTCTGCACGACGTACAGGATCGCCGGGATCGACAGCTTCCAGCAGTCGGGCGAGAAGAGCTCGGCCCGGAGGCGCGCGAGCCGCGGACGCCAGGCCTTCGCGAGGCACGCGCCGAGCGCCGTCCGCCGGAGCACGTTCGGCGCCGTGCGCGACGCGCCCACGAGGGAGGACGCCGCCGCCGCCGGCCCGCCGTGGGCGAGCGAGCCGAAGAACGTCCCGCGGCCGGCGGCCGCCTTCGCGTCGGGGCTCGAGACGACGTCGGCGCGCTCCTTCTCGGACGCGTACAGGCTCGCCGGGCTGAGGGCCGAGAAGGAGCCCCTGCGGACGGCGGCGCTGTGCTCCGCCGCGGTCAAGTCGTCGTCGATCCGCTTGAGCGCGATCGCGAGCGAGATCGACCCCTTGAGGAGCTCGTTCATCAGCACCGCCGTCGCGGCCGAGTACTGCTCCGAGGGCGCGACCGAGATGCGCGAGTAGTGCATGATGATCGTGAGCGAGGCGTTTTCTGCAGCCGGCGCGCGCGCACAGGCGACGGAGGGGGTATGCAAAGGGTCAGGTACGCTGCTCAGAAGGACGCCGCTCGGGCGTCAGCCTCAAAGGAAGAAGGAGGCCTGGGACGGACGAAGTGCGAGAGTCACGAGCCTGCGAAGAGCACCCAGAACGCGTCAGTATCGGTTCGCAATTACTATTTGGCGTCCAGCGCAGAGGGACGGGGCGACGCACGAGACGTAGCGTAGCTGCATGCCCCACAGCATCGGCTGCTCGCTCTGGTCGCCGCTGCCGCCGGCAGCCTGCTTGGCAGACACGGCGTCCGGGATCCGCACGCTCAGCACGTGCCCGCTCGCCGTCGTCTTGTGCATCACGGGCGGCTGCGGCATCTGCTGCGAGACCGACGACGAGGCGGACGCCGCGTTGGCAGCGGCGGACGAGGACGCGGCCATGTTGCGGTGGTAGTAGGACGGCGAGAGGGGCGCGTGCGTCGCCTTGATGGGCGACGAGGGCGGGCTGCTAAGCGAGGCCGTGCTGCAGCGGGCGGCGAGGAGGGCAGCAGCGTCAGCCGGGTGCGTGGACGCCGTAGAGGCTGCAGCGCAAGGCGAGGCCGGAGGGGGGAGGGACGGGGGTCGCAGGCGGCAGCAAGCAGCGCTGGGGGGTGAGGCAAGCGCAAGGGAGGACGGACCGGCTGAGGCGGCGCTGCTTGGGTTGGCCCTGGTGGGCGGGCGGGAAGGCGGTGATGGCGGGCAACGGCGGCTGGACGCAGCCTGGGCGAAGGGGAGGGGAGGGGAGGGGGAGAGTATAATACGTAGTCGCCAGAGGCACACTCGGTCAACGTCGCTCGATCGCCTTGTACATGTGTGCCCATGTCAACAATGTCATTCCTCCCACCGGTTTCAAAGCCCGCCCTCGTGTTTTTCCATCCTTAATGCCGCCGCAAGGAGGCGTGCGAGGAACCATCCCCATCTTCCTCCCTTCGTCGCTACGACAAGCAGCTGGCGCTCGGCGGAGAAGCCAGTCCCCAGGTGCGCATGTATGTCTCCGTCGACAACCTTGGGGTGCCGTTCGCAGTGGAAGGGCTGGATGTTGGAGGATGGCTCGAGCGGCACGCCAAAAGGCTGGACGTGGGGCGGAAGCCTGGCTGCGCGCGCAAGGGGTGGCGGATGGCGAGCAACTGTCAGGCCCCAGGGATCTGGTCGAGCGAGTCTAGGAGTCACGACTCCAAGGGTATATAGGTCGGGAACAGTCAATTCTTCCCAGAATTGACATTGTGGTCTTTTGGCCCAGCGAATAGCACATTATTCCAAAGTTCCGGGCGTGCTCATTACAAGGGCACGCCCAGCTCGTCAAGATCACGGACGTCCGCAAGCTGTACACGGAGTCGGAGCGCGGGAAAGAGCTGCCCTCTTCTGCTCTGAACAGGCTCGATATCAGGTTGCCTGAGTGCGGGACCTAAGCAGGAGAAGCACTACCGCGCTGTAAAGTGCGTTATTTGACGCCGCAATTCTGCCCGGGGCGGCGACGCGTACGCGCGTCTGGCGCTGGAAGTAACTGAAGCCCTCGTTGCGCGCGCCGGGGTCACAATGCCCCTGGCCCCGCCAGCAGGTGACCCCGGATTCCGAAACCGCCCTAACGCCGGCCGTCAATTGGTTCACCCGCCTCGCCGCCCTCACCAACACGCATGGCGTCCTTGTCCCCAGCATCATGGCGAAGTTTCAAGAAGGGGACTGGGCGCGCGACCTTGGGCGCGCGACCTCGCGAAACGCCTGCGGCGGTCGCGGAGCGCCTTACGTTCCAGCGCCGACGCACGCAGGCTCTCTCAAGCGTTACTTCCTGGCACCTGACGCAACACTTCCCCCGCGCTACCGCTACCTGGTGTTGCCTAAGATCGTGTGCGTGCAAGTGCAAGTACAGTACCAATTATCAATACCATCATTTCAATCAAGGGCGTACAAATTGCGGGGTGCACTGCGAGGGATGCGATCAACTGGAATGGGGCTGTAGGCGCGGTGTAATGAGCACGCCCGGAACATTAGAATAACGTGCTATTAACTGGGCCAAAAGACCACAATGTCAATTCTGGGAAGAATTGACCGTTCCGGACCTATATACCTTTGGAGTCGTGACTCCTAGACT
>MVAM01000285.1:0-16524 GCA_014825675.1 Cystofilobasidium ferigula
GCGTCGCTAGCGAAAAAGGGGGGGGACCGTCTTTGTTCCCCTTTCTCTCGTCCCCCCCCTGCCCCGCTCTCTCTCTCTCTCCCCCCCCCCCCCCCCCCCCGGGGCAAACCCCGGGGGGGGGGGGGGGGGGGGGGGGGTTTCCGTCCATGGCGTGGACGCTGAACTGCGCTCACCCTTCTGGCGCTCGTCCGGCAGGCTCGCCAACGACAAGCGCAACGGCCTCAAGGGCGAGGGCGGCAAGCTGCCCGTCCTGTGGCACCAATCGCTCCTCGTCTTTGCGCAGCGGTGCGTTCCTTCCTTCCTCGCTCCCTCGCTCCCTCATCCGCGCTCTCCCTTCCTCCTTCACTCGCTGACCCTCACGCCGCGCACCCACCCGCAACGCAAGGTACGCGTCGGACCTGACGCCGGACCAGAAGGACGCGCTGCTCGACGTCGTCCGCCTCCGGCCGCACGCGCAGATCTCGCCCGAGATCCGGCGCGAGCTCGTCGGCGGCGTCGCGCGCGGCGAGCCTCGGCCCGAGGAGATGGAGGTCGACGTGTGAGGCGCCGGCGCTCGCGCGCGCGCGCGCGCTATTTGGGAGGGGAGGAGGAGGGGGGGAGGGGGGGGGGGGGGAGAAGAGGACGGGATGGATGGCGCTCCTCTTCGGCCCGCTTCTGACTTCAGACGAGTTTCGAATCCGGCTGTTCGCAAAGACTGGAGTGTCCGCAGGGCCTTCTTCTTTTCGGCCGAGAATGGGAAGGCCCTCACGGAGGCGCACGCATCATCCCCGCCGCGGGGAAAAGCTTGTAGGATACAAGAGGGGGAGGGACGCTTTGGGGGGTCCGATGCGAAAAAAAAAGAAAAACTAAGGGATACAGTTTCCGAGCCATAACCGGCACGCCTCAAGCGCCGACCGGGGTAGAAGCCTCCACTGCCGCCGCCGCCGCCGCCTCGGCGCCCGGCAGCGAACGCGGGACGGCGTCGCGCTCCCACCAGGCGGGCGAGGGCCAGGCCTCGTCCAGCACGGCGCGGATGTTTGCGCTCGCCTGCTGCTGCTGGACCGCTGTTGACGAGCCGCACCGCAGATAGGACCGAAAGAGGAAGGGGGGGGGGGGGGGCAGTCAGCATGATTGACGCAGTGGGGCAGAGAGGGCTTGCGGACGCACCCGTGCCCTCGAGGTCGTCGTTCAGCACGACGGTCGACACGGGCCGCTCGGCCAACGACGCCTGGATCGTAAAGATGTCGTCCGGGAAGAAGACCTGGGCAAAGAGGTGGGTCTGCTCGCCTGGGACAAACCCGCACGCACGTACACGGTCAACGCTCTGGGCGCGCAGAGGCGAGGCAAGGGATGAAGGGACGCACCAAGCGAGTACTGGTACCGCGCGAGCAAGCGCAAGCACCACGCACGCAGGTCGACGCCCGCAGCGTCGGGCCCGACGAGGGCTTGAAGCGCGAAGTCCGTGCCCTCCCACCTCTTGGTCAGGGGCATGTGCGGCGTGACGTCGTCGGCCAACTTCCTTCCCGTCGCGCGGCCAGGAGCCGGAGCAGGGAGGACAGCAGCAAGCCCCTTCGCTCCCGACGCGCGCACCAGCGCCGATAGGATGCAGTCCCCGCACGCGGGCTCAGCGAACGCAAGCCGCGTGAAGACGTCGGCCGCCGGCGCAGGGGTGGAAGCGGTCCAGAAGGCGCCGAAGCAAAGGGCCATGTCGACCTTGCACGAGGTGGAGTGCGCGCCCCGGCCGGGTTCGGGACCATCGAGACTCGCTGCAGGAGATACGACCACCGTCAGCAATGCGAAGCGGGGAAACACCGGGGGAGGAAGGGATGGAGACGCACAGAAGGTGACGTTACTGACGAGCGGCTCCGCCAGCCCCATCTCAGCCAGGTTCGACTTCATGTGAGGGTGCGCGACGGTCGACCGAGCCTCATGGTCGAGCAGGGGCACGCGCGCCGCATGCGCCTCGGCAACGGGACCGCTCAGGTCAAGTTCCAGGAGGGCAGCTAGAGCGTCGCGCTCGGTATCGGCCCAAATGCCGTCCAGCCCGCCCATCTTGGCTACAACCCAAGTCCAGACTAGCGCGAGCAATTTCCAGTACGCAGATCAGCAGCCAGCATGGCGTCCGAGAGCTGAGTAGGGAACTCACGCATTGCTTCCCTCGAGCGCTCGACGAGCAGGATCGCCGCCAGCCAGACTGCATGCAGGTCGCCGATTTTGCTCTCCTCCGTCTCCCCCTCCTCTATCTCGCGGAACCTTCTCGTTGAAGACACGGCGAAGTCCTCCTTCCAGATCTCGGCGCTCTCCTGCAGTAGCGCCTGCGACTGCACTTTCGGAATGTGGCTGAGCGGTACGCGCCGGCGCCGGCCAAACCGCTGCGACATGAGCCAGTTGGAGCGGAGCAGCGCGGACCGCTCGTGCGTGCAGGCGGCGGGCGGGTGCGAGGTCGCGTAGTCGACGGTGCCAAAGGGGCCGGTCGGGGACTCTATGCGCAGGAGAGGGCCGTAGGCGGGCGTGTACCAGTCGGATCGCGAGTGCTGCAGAGGAGCGCAAGGTCGACGTCAGTCTAGTGCTGCAGGTTCTGGTCGGACGTTCAGGCGCACCGGCTGTGAGACGAAGAAGTCGTCGTTCAGATAGATCCAGTGGGGCGCGAGCCCGGGGATGTTGGTGAGCTGGCTCTCTATGGCAAAGCTGTGCCGTCCGAGTCGCTATCGGGTCAGCGCTTGGCGCTGTATATAGGCAGACCGAGCAGCGCACCTGTTGAACGTTGGCAACGCACGCTCCTCATACGCCTTCGCGCCTTCCACATCGTCCTCGTTGAGCGTCCGGTCTACGAAGAGCTCAGAGTGGTGGTGAACCTCAATCGTGAGCCCGTCCTCGCTCTCGACGCCGAGGATATCCTGCTTGAGCCAGTAGGGAACCTGCCCGACCCTCTCGCCCTGCGCAGCGTCCTCGCCCGCCGTTGTCGCCTCGATCTCCTCCAACGAGCGAGCGTCAGAGCGCGCCCAGTCGCCGAGGATGATGTGGATCTTGCGCAGGCGGCCGGGCATGTTCACGCTCAGCGCGCGCAGGGCATGGCGCAGTTCGTCCTTCTGCAAGAGTCGCGCGCGCGCAGCCGAAGGCAGCAAGGCGGTCAGCGACGACGTCTGTCAATCGCCAAAGACCGCCGCAACAGAAGCGCACCTCGCGGTAATGCCGGATGGGAGCCGGCCCCCAACCTTTGGGAATGCGCGACACCTCGGAGTAGTAGGCGTACTGCGGTGAAGGTGGCCTGGTCAGTAGGCGCCAACTTTCCCACAGCGCGGGCAGCAGCGTCGTCAGTGACGCCAGCAAGGGCAAAGCAAGAGCGCACCTGCTCGTGCCACAATGGATCCGACCTGCAGTCGCAAGCAGCGCTGTCAACAACTGAGTTCCCAGAGCAGAGTCAAGAGGACGCACCCGTTGACCCAAGAAATCACCGCGTCGAGCTCGACGTCCGCTGCGGCGCGGAGCTCGTCGCACACCCGGCCTCCTGCGAGCCAGCTTTCGAGGCACTCGTCCCCGTACATCGGCGTCTTGACCACACTTCCTGCTGGCGTTCGTGCGCGACGAGGCGTGAACTCCCTGTAGAGTCGGTCGTAGTCCTCTCCCTGAGGAGGGAGGCTCGCAAGCAGCTCGAGCGTCGCGTCCGACCACGCCGTGAACGAAAAGTAGCCCAGCGCGACCGCCCAGCCGCAGATGATGGCGAGACGCGAGAGCGACCGGCGCGGGACGGCTGACCCGCCCGTGTAGGACGACCGGCGTGACGACGCTGGCGACGAGTCGGGCAGGGGTGTGTAGGTGAAAGCGGCCATGGCCTTGGCGAGCGTAGGAAAGGGGGGGGGGGGGGGGAGGAAGCGTCAGGGTAGGACGACGGCGACGGCGACGAGGACAGGATGCATCAGAACGCACCGGTCGAGCGTGGCCTGCGTCGTCGGCGGCCCGCCAGCTTGCTCGCGCCTGCTCAGGTCTGACAGGACGTCGCCCTCCCCGATGCGCGCTGTCCGTCCCACGCCAGGACGGGTCCTTATCAGCGGCGCGCAGCTGCACGAGGAAGCTGCGAGAGCTTGGAAGGGGGAACTCAACGATGGCCCTCGACGAGCCCGACCTTGCCCTCGCCCTCTGCCGCCCACGGGCGCACCACCTCCTCCGCCCGGTCGAGCACGTCCCCGTGCTCCCTTGGCGGGTCGGCGGCGAGCGAGGGGAGGAGCGCGCCGACGAGCAGCACGCTGGCGGCCGGGGTGAGCTCGAGCAGGAGGGTGAGGAAGGCGCCGAGGGCTGAGGGGTCGGACGAGAGGGCTCCGAGAGTCGCAAGGGGCGGCATGGCGAAGGGAGCTTGGGGAGAAGGAACGATGGGGTCGGTCCGGGGAGGAGCAAGCGAGGCGCGGCTGTACGTCTGCGCCCGCGTACGCCGGACGATCCGCCACATACACCTTTCAGCGTTCAGGGAAGAGCGGCAGCAGCTGCAGTCCGACGCATCTCTCGCTCAAGGCCACCTGTGTCGCTCGGATTGAGAAGGGGGGCCTATATCTCCATGTCGTCGTCCGCCTCTAGTCCGCCCGCTTTCGCCGCTGCCGCCCCCCCGCCGCCTGCGCCGCCCACGACGCCCTTCTCCCCCGCGCCCACCCGCGCCGCCCAGTCCTTCACCGCACCCTCCATCTCCTTCCGCAGCACGCCGACGGCCTCGCCCGCGACCCGCACGCAGCTCTCGAACCCGGCGACGGTCATGCGTCCCTCGAGCTGGGCGGTCGTTACCCTGCCCGAGCGCGGGAGGAACGCGAGCGTCACGTGCGGGAGGGCGGCCTCTTCCGACGCGGTCGTGTCGAGCAGCGTGGTCTCGTCGGACAGCGGGGAGAGGGACAGGGCGAGAAGCGAGTCGGAGAGGGAGATGCCGGATGTAAGGAGGGAGAGGGTCGTCGCGTTGAGCGCGGTTTGCAGTAGTGCTGCGACCAACGGCAAAGGAGAAGCCATCAGCAGCCAAACTACGCGACAGAGGCCAACGATAGGGTAGCGCAGGACACACCGCCGTCCATGGCGAGCACCTGTACGTAGATGTTGATCTCGCTCCGCGGGTAGAGGTGCGTCATGACGACCGGCTCAAACGTGCTCTTGATGGCCTGCGCAATCTCCTGTATGCGTCTGCGGGCCGACACAGCGCGCTCAGTGTCAGTACAGCCGTAAGAGGACGGGAGACGGGTAGGGACGGGGGACGCCTGACGCACTTGTCTGACCGCCCGCGCTTGCGGCGCTCGTTGCCGGCCCAACTGCCGACCGAGACCTCGACGTTGATGATGGCTCTGTCGAACAGCGTCGCCCCTCTGTTGCGAGCCTCCTTCGGCCCGTGCACGGACGCGGTGACGACGGTGAGCCCGTGCGAGCACGTCGCGACGCCGTCTGCGCCTGCTGAGGCTGCGAGCGGCGAGGTAGGGATCGAGAGGGCAAAATGGCGGAGCTCGTGCGGCCGGCGGAAGTCGGTGCGGAGGCCTGCATCCAACCGGATCACCAGGGGGGGGGGGGGGTGCAGTTAACGAGGCGAGGCGAGGGAAGATTCCGGGCAGGCAAAGCAGCAGCGGGAGCAAGGCGAGCAGGTGCAGCACGGGTGGAGGGAGAGGCAGGAGCAGAAGCAGGGTCAGCTCCCACTTGATGCAAGACTGCTGATGGGTATTGTCGGACCGACCACCGTCGTTGAGGATCTCGTCTCTGCTGCTGGCCATGGTCGTGGGAGGGGAAGCCTTAGTAGAGGATCGGTCGTCGTCGTTGGCGGTTTCCAGCCCGAGCTTCAGCCCGCCCAGCGTACACTACCACCGACCACGACCATATATCCACCCAGCAGTCCCAGCACGATGGCCGCCCGCAAGAAGCAGCGCAGGCACAAGCCCTCCGGCGCCGGTGACGGCTTGCCCGCAGACTACGTCCCGCCGACGCACCGCTTTCCCGAGGACGCCGACCCGAGCCCGTACCACGACGGGCGCGACCCGGACGAGTCGTCCGACGACAACGGCCAGGGATCGGACGGGGACGACGACCCGCATTGGCTTGCCTACCGCGAGACGTTTGCAGACAGTGCGTTTGCTGCTGCTGCTTTGCTCTGGGGCGATCTGGGGAGCGAGGGCTGACCTGACTGTTGCACGCGACGCGTCGCCTCCTGCCTTGCCCTGCCCGTTCCCCCTCCTCCCGCCTCCATCATCAGTGGTCGTCCAGCACCCGCTCGAGCAGCATCGGTCCGCTGCGCAGCTCCGCGCGCTCGACGAGAAGGTCCTGCGCGACCTGGCCGCGCTCGAGCAGACGTGCGCGCACTACGCAGCGGTCGGTGCAGCGCGCGGGCAGGCGCTGCTGGCCAGGGCGCACGAGATCGAAGGCTGGTGTGCAGCTCGGCTGGCGAGGGAGCCTGTGCAGCCCGTGGTGCCGGAAGGGGCGGCTGCTGATGGGGTCGACGCTCGGCTGCAGGACACGCTGGTGCCGGCTGCTGGAGATGCAGCGGCGCCAGCAGCGGCGAGCGCAGCGCCTGCCGGCAGCGCCGCGGTCGTCTACTCGTCCTCGACAGCGGCCCCTAGCTGGACCGTCGCCTCCTCCTCTTCACATCCGACTCTCACCGTCACGTCCGCTGCCTCCTCCGCGCTTCCTCCATCGACAGCCACTCCCCCTCCAGCGGGCCCAACCCCTACCCCAGTGTACACCCCGCACCAGTCGTACGCGCACCTCTCGCACCTGCTTGCCGCCGTGCCCCTCGCGTGCAAGGAAAAGGTCTCGCTCGCGCAGGACGCATACGAAAAGACGGACCGGCACATCCGCACGCTCGACACGGAGCTGGCGGCGCACACCCTGGCTGGGAGAAGAGTGCGCGAGGTGCGGACGTCGGACGACGCCGGCGGCGCAGGCGGCGGAGACGGCGACGGCCGCGCCGGAGGAGAAGAGCGTGACGAGTACGACGCAGACGACGACGACGACGGGAGTGTTCTCGAGGTGCAATTCCTGCCCGAGAAGCCCGCCCGGCGCAAGGGCGGCGACAAGAAGGCCTCTGCAAGCAGTAGCGGAGGGCGGAGTGGAAAGAAGGGTGCGGCGGCACGGGCTACGGGGATCAACGGCGGGCAGGCGCGGGGAAGGAACGGCGAGGTGCTCAAGGGGGCGGACATCGTGCGGCATGCGCTGGAGGACGGGCTGATCAACCCGTGCGTGCCTTCGTCCCTCTTACCTCTCCCTTCCTTCCCGCAGCACCGCGCTGACCTCACTCCCTTTGGACGACGCAGGAACGAGCCCCGCTATTGTTACTGCGACCTGCCATCGTGGGGCGTCATGGTCGCGTGCGACAACGACGAGTGCAATCGCGAGTGGTTCCACTTGTGCTGCCTGGTGCGCCCCGTCTACCCCGTTTCCTTCCTATCCTCCCCCCCTCTCCCTCCCCTTCCCTCTCCCTGCAGCGAACGTAGCGTGCTGACCGACCCGCCGAGCAATGCAGAACATGACGCACGCGCCGCGAGACAAGTGGTTTTGCGCAGAGTGCGCGCAGGCCGCGGCGGCCGAGGACGAGCGGCCACTCAAGCGGCGCAGATTCTGAGCCACTCAGCGTGCGCGGGGGAGAGGGGGAAACTGGGGAGGGGGGGCTGAGTCTCCGTGGCGGTGGAAGGAGAGATGTATATGTACGACGGCCGGCGGGATTCCTTGCCAGGCTTCGAGGGTGCAGTGCGACGAAAGAACGTGCGAGGTCATCGTTTAGCAGATCGTGCGACGCGTCTTGTAACTTGTGGACGGACAGGACGGCAAAAAAAGTAGCAGTGAATGCGAAGAAACGAATATTGAAGCCGGGGTCAAGGGGTATAAAGTACTGTACACAAGGAGGAGGAAAGAGCGGTGCGCGAGGGCAAGGAAGGACGCGAGGGCTTCACTCTCGCCCAGCGCCACCTGCGGAGGTGCCCTTCTTCTTGTACTTGAGGATCCAGGGGTGCTTTGCGACCTCGCTCAGCGGCAGGCGCTTTGCTGGGTCCTTCTGCAGCAGCTGCAATGCGGAACAGGAGCGGAGGTCAGACGAGAGGGTTGCGGAGAGAGAGGGTGGCAGAACAGAGAAGGCAAAAACGTACGCGGGTGATGAGGTCCTTGGCCTCCTTCGAGACGGTGTCGGGGATGTGCAGGTCGACGCTCGCGATGCGCTTGTACGTCTCTGCGCGTGTTGCGGGATGGACTTTGATCAGAGGGAGGATGCACGGCACTGCTTGCAGGCATGTCAGAACGCACCCCTGTGGCCGGCCATGTCCTCGAACGGCGGCACGCCGCAGAGAAACTCGTACGCGAGCACGCCGAGCGCCCAATGGTCGACCTTCTCGTTATGCTCCTTCCCCTCTACCATCTCGGGCGGAAGGTAATCCAGCGTGCCGCAGAGCGTCGTCCTCCTGTTGCCCGGTGCGTGGACCGACCAGCCAAAATCACCAATCTTAAGCTCGCCGTCGATCCCGAGCAGCAGATTCTCGGGCTTGATGTCGCGGTGGATTACGTGCTTGCGGTGCAGGTACTGCAGCGCGTCGGCCATCTGGGCGATGTACTGCGACGAGTGGAGCGGCGAGGATGATCAGCCTCTGGCAGGCATGGAGTGCAGGAGCAGTCGAAAAGGACGCACTCGAGAAGAGCGTTTCTCCGAGAAGGACCGCAGCTTCGACAGTTGCTTGTACAGCTCGCCCTTGCCGGCGAACTCGAGCATGAGGAAGATGCGCTTCTCGTCGTGGAAAAAGCCGTACAGGCGGAGGATGTTGGGATGTCTGCCGGTCAGGGAGGGAAGAGGGAGGTTAGTGGTACGGAGCACGGAAGGCTGGCCGCACTGACGAACCTCAGGTTGCTCTGGATCTCAATCTCACGCCGGACCTGCTTCTCGACCTTGGATGCGATGAGCTCCTCCTTGTACATGCACTTGAGGGCGACAATGTAGTGCGGCGCGATCTTGGTGCGGGCGAGGTAGACGCGACCGAACTTGCCCTTGCCGAGCGGCCGGCCGATTTCGAACTGGGGCAGTGACCAGGCATGGTAGGGTCGTAGCCTAAAGCACGAGACAGCTCAGCCGAGTTCACAGCAACGGAGGAAACACGAGCGGCTCACCCAGGGACCTGTGACGCTGCCTCGGGCTGCTCCTGCGCCTGCTGTCCTCCGAGCTCACTCTTCCTCGCTACTGAACCTACTGCGGCTGCCGAGCTCTGCCTCGTCGCACCACCGGGCAGCTGGCTCTCACGCTTCCTTTCGTCCGCCTCGAACCCGCCGTCGTACTGGCCTATGTCGACCTTGTCGAGCCCGCGCGAGGCCGCCTGCTGGGAGCTCGTTGCGAGGCTGCTGCTCGTGACGCGGAGGTGGGTCGCGTGCGCCGGCCCGTGCAGCCCTTGGGCCGTGTGGTGATGCGCGGAGGAGGAGGAGGGCCGGTGTGAGCCGGAGGGAGCGAGTGTGCGGGAGGAAGAAGGCGACTGGGGCTTGAGTGAGAGCTTGTTGGCTGCTGGCGCGGTCGACGACGACGGCCTGGATGAGGATGGGAAGTCGGATGCGTTGATGGGCGCGTTGAGGGCGAGCTTAGAGAGCGGTATCCGGATTGACGACGGGTTGGCGCTCGCCATGGCTGCTGCTGCGGGATGGGGGATGAGGAAGGGCTGTCGGTTGCGCGCAAGTTGACTGATCCAGCACGCGCGCGCAGGAAGATCAGGCGCGTCCTGTTACTCATCGCCATGCACTCGTCCGTCATATCCACCGCAATGGCCTTCCTGTGAAACCCATCGTCCTGGCGTGACCTCCCTGTTTGTCAGCGGATGTTGTTGGCTGTCGTGACATGCCTCCTTGTACTTCTCTCCCTCAGCCGCGGTTCCGGGCTAATTCTCGCGCCCTTTACTCGTTGCCCTCATATTATGACCTCTTCACAAGAGAAACGCCCGACGAACACATCAGTACTACCTTGTCCTTGGTATGCGAGAGTTTCATAAGGAGACCATCCATCAGGGTCTGCACGGGGTCGATCCGGTGACTAGCTGCGCATTGATCCCGCGTCCTTATGTCCCACCCTGGAGCACAGCGAGGCGCGCGACAAGCAAGATTGGTGCTCGTAAAAACAAACTGTAGACAAGTTTGGACGTATCGCTTGACCAGGATCAAACAAGAGAATGCAAAAGAATGTCATGGATACTGGCAAAAAGCTGGCACGAACCCGGGATTGAACCGAGGACCTCAATGAAGCGGATGCTAACCCTAACATTGCGTGATACCACTACACCATTCATGCCTTGATAATGGCACGAACCCGGGATTGAACCGAGGACCTCAATGAAGCGGATGTGAACCCTAACATTGCGTGATACCACTACACCATTCATGCATTGATGATGTGATTAATTATAGTATCCATATTATAGTTAATGTCATTCAATCTCCTTTCGGTCCCTGAACACTCGTCAACACTTCCGTCATGCTGGCCGACACCCCCTGCTTGGATGAGTAAGTCTCCTGGTGTCCTTGGTGGGGTAGGTTGTCTGCTTACGTTGCTGCACGACCTGAGAAGTCGGCTTGGCCTCTTGACGCCGACCTCCCGTTTTGCAGCGATTCGCATCGTTTCACGCAGTAGATGAAAGGGGCCATAAAGATCGTGGAGTCATGCGAGACCAGACAGAAGAAGTAGAATTGGAAGGATGGGAAAACAAAATCAAAGTGACGAGTAAAGTTGAGGGACAGGACGTCCAGAAGGCAAGGGGGGGGGCGCTATTCGGCCGAGATGAGTTGGCCGTTGTCGATGGCAACGCTCTTTGTCGCGTTGCTCGTCTTGTATATGCCGACGAGCCTGTGTGAGAGCTCAAACATGTCGGACCGGAGTGAGATGATGATGAACTGCGCCGACTTCGTTCGTTCGCGAATGTAGTTGGCGATGATGCTGACGTTTCGGAAGTCGAGCGCGGCGTCGATCTCGTCCATGAAGTAGAGCGGCGTGGGCTGTAAAGGACGACAATCGGTCAGTCGGACGTATATCGATTGGCAGCGTAGCGACGACGACGTACCTTGTAGACATGCAGCGCAAAGACGAGCGCGAGCGACGACAAAGTCTTCTCGCCGCCCGACAGGTTCGAGATGTTCTTCCACGATTTCTTGGGCGGCATGACGCTGAAGATGATGCCTTCCGAGAAGGGGTCCAAACTGTCGACGAGCTCGAGCTCAGCCAACCCGCCGAGGGTGATGAGCTGTACGTTGTTGAAGGGCCAAGGCTAGGTCAGCCTCGTTTCAGAAGCCAATCTCTCCTGACGCACCTGGTACATCTCCTTCAGCTTGGACGAAATCGCGTTAAAGCCGGCCATGAACTCAAAGTGGCGCGTCTGGCGCAAGTCGTCGTATCGCGTCTTACCCGCGTCGCGCTCGGCCGTGACCTGATTGAGGTCGGCCTGGCGCTCGTCGAACTCGGCCTGGCGGCGGCGGAACTCCTGCAGGACTGACATGTTGGGCTTTGACTTAAGGACGCGCTCTAAAAAAAAAAACGAGAGGGTGTCAGACGGCGCAGCAGTCAGGAGAGCGCAAGAACGACGTACCCTCGAGGTTGGCAACATCGGCCTTGAGGATGTTGACGTCGAGCGCCTCGAGTTCGTCGTCGCTGAAGATCTCAAGTTCCTGGTTGGATGAGCGCTTCGGCTTCTCCGCTGGCTTGGCTTTAGCCTCGGCACCGTCGGCCTCTTTAGCCGGCTCCTCGTCAATGTCCATGCTCTCCGTGACAGGCTCTTCTTTGGGCTTGGCCGCCACCGCCTCTTCCTCGTCGTCGTCCTCACTGTCAATACGCAAGTGTGCTGAAGGTCAGCTCATGGACTTGCAGTCTCAAAAGGGTGCTCAGACGCACTCTACGTATTGCAATTCGAGCTCGGCGTGGCGGTCGGTCCAGTGCGTGTGGCGGTTGCGCGAGTCCTTGAGCGACTTGCTGTTGTCGTCAATCTTCTGCTTGAGGTCAAGCTGCAACGACGTATGGTCCAAGCGTCAAACGAGGATTCGGATAGCAGGAAGGATAGCGGTGGACGAACCTCGCGAGCCTTGAACGCGTTTAGCGAGGAGGACTTCTCGTCAAGCTCCTCCTTGACGGCCGACAACTCCTCCTCGAGCGCCTCCATACCGTCACGCGCCTCATTGACAGCCGCACGGACGAGACGCATGTCCTCGAGGCAGACGGCAAGCTGCTGCTCGAGCTCCTTGAGCTGCGAGTCGAGGTCTTCGAGTTTCGCCTCGTTGACGTGGACGGCCTTCTCGAGCTTCTCGGCCTCCTTCGCAGACTTTGTCTGCTCGACCTCAGCCTTGGTGACCTTCTCTGACGAGAGCTCGATCTGCTGCTTAATGCCGTCGACCTTGGACTTCTGCGCCCGGAGCTTGACACCGCCGACCTCGAGGATCTGGTCCTGCAGCGCCTTGATGGCATCCTCAATGCCGCCGGACTTCTGGCGGAGGGACTGGACCTCCTTCGTCTGCGACGCGATCTCCTTGTCGAGCATCTTGATGCGCTTCTCGTCCTCGGCGTTCGGTTTGTTCTGAGCCCTGTAGAGTGCAATGCAACACCTGTCAACAAAAGCTATCTTGTCGACTAATGAACCAGGACGAACTGCAGCTCCTGCACGCGCTTCTCCACCTCCGCAACGCGCTTCTGTCCGTTCTTTACGTCAAGCTCGACCTTGGTGATTGACAGTTCGATCTGCGGGATGCGCTGCTTGAGCTCGGTCACCTGCTGTTCGGCGGCCTTCTTTTCGGCGAGGAAAGCTTGCAGATCCTGCTGGGCGGCGTCCGACTCCTTCTCGTACCGAGCGATGACCTGCGGCTCGACGCGGTCCGAGGCAAACTTGGAGCTCATACCACCCCGCTGCACCCGCGTGCCTCCTCCAGACATCGCGCCAGAAGTGTCGATGAGCTCGCCGCCAAGGGTGACGACCCTCCAGCGCTGCTTTCCGTACGCGATGCGGTTCGCCTGATCGAGGTCCTTGGCAACAAGCGTCTGGCCGACCGCCTTGAAGAACGCCGGTGCGAGGCGCGTGTCCTTGGGCTTGATCAAGTCGAACAGTCGGGGGACGCCCTCGGGCGTATCGCGCGGACCGAGATCCTTGTTGCCCAGCTTGTTGAGAACAAAGATGTTGGCGCGGCCACCCGTGCGGCGCAGGTGCTCGATAACGGCTTGACCTTGCTCGATGGTGTCGGTGACAAGCGAGTTGAGAGCGCCGCCGCACGCGGTCGTGACAGCAACGTCGTACTTGTCGTCGATAACGCCGAGGTCGCCAAGGCGTCCCTGAGTGTTGAGGATACCTTCAGCCTGGGCTGCAGGGAGAATACAGGGAAAGGCAGCTCACGTGGAAGCCATCGAGGCGGCCCATCTCCTTGAGCTTCTTGAGGCCCGATAGCATGGCGTCCTCGCCCTTGCCAGCCGCAAGAGAAGCCTTGGCCTCCTCCACGCGGTCACGCAAGCCCGCTGCGTTCTGGCGAACGTTACCCTCCTTGGACAGCAAAGACTACGAGGATCGCTCGCGCCGTCAGGTGCTGCGGTAGATCATGGTCGAGAAAGTCGACTCACGGCAAGGCTCTTCTCGGCACCAACAAGCTGCTTCTGCAAGGAGACCTTCTCCTGGTGCAGTTCGTGCAGCGACTCCTCCTGCAGAAAAGATTCGATGGAGGGTAAGCGGCGTCCAAGAAAGACAGGGTGGCCAGGCGCACCTTCTCCTGACCAGCCGCGGTAAGGGCCTCCAACGCTTCTTCAGCCTCAGTGACCGCTTCGACAGCGCCCGTAGCGCGCTTTTCGAGGAGCGTGCGCTCGCTCTGTGCGACGTCAACCGCCGCTTGACGCTCGCTGATCTTGGCCGTCCAAGGCTCGAGCTCCTTCTGGTGGACCTCGATCTGATTCGAGAACGAGGCCGTCTTGTCTGCGCGGGCGCAAGACCGCCGTGTCAGCGCACGCGGCCAACAGGGAGAGGGCTATCGACGCACCTTTGAGGCTGTCCCGGATTTCTTCGAACTGCTCCTCCTCAGCGGCAAGCTTCAGCTCGAGCTTCTCGAGCTCTTTGCGAGTCTTTTCGATGGTCTCCTCATGGTTCTCGACCCATGAGAGGGCAGACGAACGAGCGTGCGAGTCCTGCAGGTTGACGGTTCATGCTCAGCTCTCGCCTGCGGGATACGTCGACTCGAGAAGCAGGGCAGCGCACCTCGGTGATGGACTTCTTGAGCTTCTTCTGCTGATTCAGGACGTGCTTTTTCTTCTCCTGCAGCTGGACTTCCTTCTTCTCCTGCACAGCGAGCTCTTTCATGATCTTGTCGGTGTTGGTCTTGACCTCTCTGTAGACGGCGTTCTGCTCGTCGAACGACACCTGCAGTTCCTCGATCTCGGCCAAGTTGCCCTTGTTGGCCTCCTTCTCCTCGTCAAGCTCCTTCTTGAAACGGGCCTGATTTTGAAGCAGATAGAAGCGTGTTAGCGAAAGGCAGGGTAATCACATGGACGGCAGGGGACGGACGAGGTTCTGCTCGACGATGGCGATGTTGGAGTTGAGTTGGAAGAGGTAGTACTGGTACAGCGCCGACTGCCGCCGGGCGAGCTCGTTCTGGTCGCGCAGATAATCTTCGGCCTCTTTCTTGCGGCCCTGTATTACGGAGGGCACGAATAATGGTCAGCAAGGGAGACGGTAACAGTCGCAGAGGTGAAGCGACGCACCTTGAGCGCGTTTAGCTCGCGGACAACGATCCCAAGCCGGCCCTTCTTCTCGCCCATGACCTCGTTGAGCGCATCGACCTGAACGAGCGCTTCCTCGATCGCCGTCTTGTACTTGGACGTGCCGATGATGTCCTCGAGGTACTCGAGCAGGCCCTCCTCGTGCTCGGTCGCGGCTTTGGGCTTCATCTGGGCGATGGATTCGACCTCGCCCTGTGATCGCCGCCACCACAGGTCAGTCATAAATCACGATGTGTGTAGAGTGAAATGCGGCGCACTTGAAGGATGAGGAAGCGCTTGTGCGTGAGGTCGATGCCACGGTCTTTCAACAGGTTGGTCGCTTCGGTGTAGCTGCTCGTCTTGCTGTTGATCGTGTACTTGGACTTGTTGTCCTTGTATGCCGTGCGCGCGACGATGAGCGATGAGTTAGGGACAGTCTCGAAGGCATCCGGGCCAGGCTATCGACGGAGGCGCAGACAACGGTCAGCCTCTACGGGAAGAAGCAGGTGCTTTGCGCAGGACGCACTAGGTCGATGATCTCCTTAAACCAGACCTCGACGCTGCAGTAGTCGAGGTCGGGCCAGTCCTCCGAGTTGTGGATAAGCTCCGACAGCTTGCCCTGGCGCATCTGCTTGGCCTTGAAGCCGAAGACGAAGAGGAGCGCGTCGATAGTGTTAGACTTGCCCGAGCCGTTGGGCCCAACGATAGCCGAGAAGGACTGTCAACACGCATCCAGTCGGCAAGACATCAGTGACCGTTCGTCTGCGGCATGGCCAACGCAGCAACGCACTTTGTGGAAGGGGCCGATGACCTGCCTGCCGGCGTAGCTCTTGAAGTTCTCGAGCACCATCTTCTCGATGATGAGCCGCTTCTGCGGGCCCTTTGGCGGCTCCGGGATGCTCGCAACCGTCGGCACTCTGGGTCTAGGCGGACGAGGAACGAACTGCGACGGCGTAGGGGGTACGGTCTTCGACGGCGGGGGAGACGTTGACGCAGGCTTAACCTTCGCCTTTGAGCTATCCTCCAGCAAGTCGTCGATGTCGTCCTCCTCCTTATCCTGCTTAACGACCTTCTCCTCGTCCGAGTCGTGCATGAGCGAATCGGCAGCTGAAGGGCGGGGTACCTTGGTCTTGTTGCTGCTCTTGACGACGGGCTTGACGTCCTCTAGCTCGTCGTCCTCGTCCTCGTCGATCAACGAGTCCCCCTCGTCCTCCTCCTCCGCCTGCGGGGCCAGCTGAGGCTCTTCTTCAGTGTTCTCCTCCTCCTCTTCTGACTCGACGACGACGCGCTTCTTGCCAGCTCGGCGCGCGGGCGCCGGGATGGAAGAAGCGACGCTGGAAGCAGGCGAGGACGGAGCTGCCGTCGAGGCCGTCGTCCTCCGGGACGAGCGGCGGGTGGCGGCCATACGAGCTAGACGTTCCGGGACCTCGCTTGACGAACTGCTGAGATTGAGAGTGGTGCTGGAACGGCAAGGGAGGAGCGGAAGGGTCGATGTTGGTCGAACGGGGAAGCACGCGCGAGCAGAGCAACGCGTCGCGCAGCCGAAAGAAAGCAACGTCCTGCTCAGTCCACATTGACTCAGTGCGCAACAGACAGCAGACGGCTCGCACGGCAGACACAGGTACAAGAACATGTGGTCATGGCGAGACATGTAAGGCAGACGAGTCAAAATCAAAACAAGGGCACCAGCGAGAACCTCCTCTATCCCGAATACGACAATCAAAGCTCAGTTGCCGAAACCTGCGCGCGAAGAGGAAGTGAGCGAGAGGTCAGCAAAGGAAACAGAGACAGTTTGGAGGAGTCGGACGGACCGTAGAGGGTGCGGCCCTGGCGCTTGAGGGCGTAGACGACGTCGAGCGCGGTGACGGTCT